>JACDRP010000827.1:171-21621 GCA_013841185.1 Hycleus phaleratus | reverse complement strand
GCTTAAAATCAGAGTATCAAAAGTGTACCAAGACTTATAATTATAAGAAATTCCTGCCTTCAATTAGCAGAAACCAGTCCGGGCCTTTAGAAAGTTCCAAAATTGTTCTGTTGGCAAAATATTGTTACATTTCAGCCAATTCAGCTCAGTCTTCTAAGGGCTACGACTCTTTACTTGTTTTTGACAAATTTTTTCCTAGAATTATTAGAGTATAAAAATCATTCCAAGGCTTAAAACTTGCATTCTTTCATCTTCTATGAGCAGATAGCGAAACTTTCGTCCGAGTCTTAGGAAATCCAAAAAATGGTTTTGTTGACAAAAAAAATGTTACAATTCTATCAATCCAGTTCAATCTTCTAAGGGCTAAGAATTTGACTCGTTTTTGACAAATTTTTGCTTAAAATTACAGTATCAAAAGTGTACCAAGACTTATAATTATAAGAGTTTCCTGCCTGCCTGCCAATTAGCAGATACCAGTCCGGACCTCTCTAGAAAGTTCCAAAAATTGGCAAAATATTGTTACATTTCAGCCAATCCAGCTCAGTCTTTTAAGGGCTACGACACTTTTATTGTTTTTTACAAATTTTTGGCTAGCATCAGACTATAAAAATCGTTCCAAGGCTTAAAACTGTTACATTCTTTTACCTTCCATTAGCAAATAGCAAAATTTTTGTCTGGCTCTTTAGAAAGTCCAAAAAAATTGTTCTGTTAACAAAAAAAATTGTTCCAATTCAGCCAATCGAGCTCAGTCTTGTAAAGGTTACGAAACTTTACACTCGTTTTTGACAAATGTTTGCCTATAATCAGAATATCAAAAGCATTCTAAGGCTTGGAGTCGTAACTTTTTTCTTGTTTTCAACCAGCAGATAGCAAAATTTTTGACCGATCTATTGCAAAAACCCAGATTTGTTGACAAAATTTTTGCATCTACTCGTCTATAGATAAATAATTTTTAATTAAATATGTATATGATGGAATTCTAAAGTGTCAGAGAGGCTCCGTTCAAAGAGACTGTTTACATGGTAGCGAATCGCTGAAGAGTTACAGAATACGTTTAAAGTGGGCGGGGTTGTAATCTTCCTAAGCCCTCTATCTTACGTATAACCAACTAAAAATAGAGATAGTACTATGCCAAGTATTTTAAGTTAGACAAGGCTCCAAAGCTTTGACGATTGATTCGCTCGACCGATATCGGGAGTAATCGTACGCGCATGTCTCACATTGCCAGTTCTAGAATTGCAATATTATTGGAGCATGAAGTGTAATAATAAAATTTGTCAACAATGTTCAATAAATTTGATTTATTATACAATGTTTTATTTTATTTTATTTGTTTTTCTGTTTATTTGAATTAAATTGATATCGGTTACGTGTGAAAATTGTTGTTGGATATTTTGTAATACAACCTCGACTTATTTGTTGTTGTTTTTCTTTCCTTCATTCTCGTTTAATTTAATTATAGTGTAATTTGATTGTTTAATAATATTTCAGTGTAATTATAAGTTAAATAAATTGTTTCAGTTATGGAGAATGGTTAAGTTGTGTGAAAAATACTTGAAAAAAAAAACAACAACCATTAATTAAACAATTAAAAAAATGGAAAATAATTTATTAAAACAATAAACTGAAATCGTGTCGAATTCTAACAGGATTACAAAATCAGCTGGAGATTAAAAGAAAATAGAAAGTTTCCAATACAATTTGTTCTTCTATTCCTAATCGATAAGGGTGGTTTTTCTATAAATTCGATTTAAAACTTATCATACACGTTGAGCTATAATCACCCAGCATTGCGCAGTACAACTGCGCAATTGTCGAATTCTTGTAGAATTAACAAATAAGTTTTCTCCTTCTATTACCAATTGATAAGGGTGGTTTTTCCAAATTTATTTTAAAGTTCGTCATACACGTTAAACTATAACCACCCACAATTGGATTACCGGGTTGAAAATTAAAAGAAAACTTCCTATTTCTAATCGACAATTAAATTTAAAGCTCACCATACCCGTTGTACTGTAAATACCAACTATTGCGCAGTACAATTGCGCAATTTAAATTTTTCTACAATAAAAATAATAAAAGCGATAATGATATTGAAATAGAATGTCATCAATTTCGAGCATATTGTGGCGGCCCACCGCCACTTGAACCTGACAACGATTGTGCATTTAACCACCACCACCACCCCCTGCTACCACTAAGTGATAACTTAATAATCCTCCTGGCGGGGCGGCGGTATCTCACATCTCTCCCATATATACATGTAGAGACAGAGAGAGAAATTGGGGGAAATCGATGATGATGATGATGATGATGATGATAATAGAGTGGAGAGATGGCAACTTAAACTATGCTCTGTGTGTAGGCGCGTGTAAAAAGAGCGAGATAGAGAAAGGAAATTGGGGGCGGGCACTGTGGGGCGGTCATACCAACGCCTACTTGTATCTTAGCAACGCTGGCACGTTTTGTCACTTGACAATATGTACAGTTTAGGTTAAATTGTGCCTATATTCGTGTAACTTTCCCCTATTTTGTAGTAGGTGGTGGCGATTGATGGTGGTGGTGGTGGTGGTGCTAGACGGAGAAAGTAGATAGTAGGGAGCTATTAAGTTTATAGTAATTTCGTTAAATGGATGTGTGGCTTTATGGTGGTTTTATTAAATTTCGGCTCCCTAAAGATTCTTCTTCGGGCAAATGATCCAATTTCAAAATCAACTTGTAGATAATAATAATACTAATAATAATAGATTAAATTAATTCTATTTGGAAAAATAGAAAAATACACAAATTTCCGGATGGATAAAATGAATAATTCCACCATTTTTATCTTTAATAAAACCAAAAGAAAAAATTAGTGATCATGTCACGTAAGGGCGGTTATTTCTCGTTTAGCACACCACCACTAAGGCTAACCGTCTTCGTTTTTTTTTTTTTCTTTGATAACATTGATTTACTCCACACGAAGATAATGTAATGAGAAAATATGGTTGTCACGTGACGTGGAATTGTTGAATTTTCGGTTTTCTATTGCAAAAATTCCACCCCTTATATCAACAATAATACGGGAATCTAACAACCCTTATATCAACTATTACCACCTAGAAGTTGCCATCTTGTAAAAGTTTTGAATAATAATAACATTATTCATTTTAATCGAGTTTTACCGTAGAATCTCTCTATTCCATAAGGAGTTTGAACAGGTCGTAAAACAACTTTCCGCAAGTCTTAAAATTGCATTCTCTCAGTTAATTTTGCATACAATGGAACCGCCACAATACCACCCCTACACCATATCACTACTATCATTATTATTATTATTATCATCATTAAGCGATAGAATTGGAGTTTTAAACAGTCACTAAAGTAATTTCCTTACAAAATCTATAAATGGCCCGAAATATCGTTGTGTAAGTGTTAAAACAACCCCCTTGAATCCGCCAACATATCGAACACACTCACATACACAACAACCCTGCCGCACGAAAACTAATTTAAATTAAATCCTAGTGAATTACCACAGAAATTATATTGGATCATGTTCGTAATAGAGCGGCACTCTATTGAAATACAATCTAAATTTCCAAACAATACAATTTTAAATGTGCCGCTCCTATTTAAAATCACATCAACACGACAAACGTTGTGTGACAATTTAAATGAAATCCTCGTGAATCGCCATGGTAACCCGCGTCGGTTGGTTGGGGGTTGAACGGGCCAAAGGGGTGGCCGTTTCCATAAGCGCCTCTTATGTATCGGTATATACAGTGGTATCCTTGTCGGGGGTGATAATTTTAACCTTGTGATTTATCAAAAAACTTCAATAATAAATAAAATCGAATCAAAATTGAATGTCACCAATATAGACGGAATCTATATCGAGATACGGACAGAACTCAATTCCAAACAACAACATATTTATGAAATAGGATTTTTTCCCATATTTCTACACGTTATTTTAAAATAATATTGCAATATTTTTATTTATTTTACCAAAACCAATTCGTTATGTGCATTTTTCTGGCTAAAATAATCGTTAGAATTTATACCATTTCGACATGCAATAGAAAAATATGATTGATGGACGATGGATTGATTAAAACGAATTGAATTGAAACTGAAATAATGCAAATTTTATCGAAAGAAACCAATTTTAATGATTTAAAACCACCGCGACATCTGTGGAGCAATAGAAATCAAATAAATTCAAATCTACCGCCTTAAACTGTAAAACTGCACAATTATTGATTTATAAATAAAGTTAAGCTACTGGCCGATAGATGGCGAGCAATCAATTCATCTCCAAATTTATTTGTTTATTGATTAAAACAATTGAAATTGGAGTAAAACAGCGCTAATTGTGTCAAAATGATTGAATTTGGACGTCAAATTCATAAAACCTCTTATTATAATTTAGATTTGTATTTGTCGCGTTTAACAGTATAATGGGTTGCCTAACAAAACGATTTGTATACAAAGTTACGCTACTAGCACATAGATGGCTCTTTTGGCGCTAAAATGCTAAATTTAAATCAGTCTTGTTTTAAAATTGTCTATAAATTGCTTGGAATTTTCTTTTTTGTGCTACCTGATTATTTTATTAGTGATTCTTATGTTTTGAGGTTGGTAATTCTGATCGGTGAAGCAACTTACAAATTACAATTTTTCATTATAAACCGTTCTAAGGGTCGTTAGTATAGCAGAAGATACTTTATTTAAAAATAATACTAAATTGCTATCAAAATCAAAATTGAGAATCGAAATATTCAATGAGTGTCTAACAAAACAAACTCTTTTCTATGGCAACCGATTACTATGGCAACCGATCCCTTATAGAGGGCGCCAACGGTATGGGCGGCAAATTTGAATTGGTTGACAGCTTTGGCCCACCCTGACATTGAATCGTCTCGATTCAACAATTTACATTAATAAAAGTACACAAACAATACTTAATCACACAAGTACTCAAAAAAAAACAAACCAAAAACGGCGATATCAAGTTGAAAAACAAGATGGCGGCGTAACAACGTAAAAAAACAAAATGGCTACGTAGCAACGTAAAACACACAAACTTACTTTTGTGAGAAACACCACAATTTCCACCCCTTACTTTATGGAAACACAACCCTTATCAGGTTTACTTTTGTGGGAAATTGTAGATACTTTATTTAAAAAAAAATAATAAATTACTATCAAAATCAAAATTGAGAATCGAGAACCGTGGCTATCTCAGAACCACCGAAATATTCAATGAGTATCTAACAAAACAAACTCTTTTCTATGGCAACTGATTACTATGGCAACCGAGCTCTTATAGAGGGCGCCAAGTTTGAATTGGTTAACTACACAGGTGAGTTGATTTTAAGATTCAAATTTTACCAACACATTAATTAATTTCGGGAACTGTCAACAATAATTATTGTGTAACTTTTTATCCCCATTTCTAAATACGCTGTTCAAACGAAATTATACTAATAATAGAATGAAAATTTCAATTTTGAGGTTAGAAATTTATATAAACAATAGCAAGCGATCTGTTACCATCACATAGATTTTTTTGCATTCAAAATAATAAATTTGAATTATTTTCGCTTTAAAATCGTCTATAAATTCGTTAAAAATATTCTTTTTTATGCTACCTGATTATGTTACCAGTGATTTTTCATTCTTTTAAGTTGGTAGTGTGTCCATTTTGAGAATTCTAATCAGTAACTTCAATTACCTAACAAAATCTCACAAATTTTCATTGTCAAGCGTTCTTTGGAACGTGATTGTAACAGAAATGTGCTAATTTTGCAAGAAATTTTAGAAATTAGCAAATGAAATTGCTCTAATGATGGAATCAGGTGAGTTGATTTAGAAATTCAATTTTTCGTATATTGGCAATTCAAAATAATTAATATCGGGGATTCCCAACATTAAGTATTGTGGTATTAATTTTTGACAATTCTAACCTCAAAATTTCAATTTCGATTAATTATTAGTGAAATTTGTCAACTATTTCTAATTTCTAAATTATTTTAACTACAATTTTTGTACAAAGAATTTAGAAATTAGAAATAGTTGACAAATTTCACTAATAATTAATCGAAATTGAAATTTTGAGGTTAGAATTGTCAGTAAAACAATAGCAAAGAAATTTGCTAATACATCTAGGTTGTGCTTTTTTGAGAGGCGTATAATTCGAAATTTTCGAAGTTTTTATTTTCTCTATTTGTTAATAATTTTTAAGATTTCGTGAATTTTAGGAAATTAGAGTAATAAAAATTGGTGTAACGAAATTTAAACAATTATTTAACAATAGATGAAGTAATAATAAAACGTAAACAAAGGAATTCAATTCAATAATTTGTTAAGAATATTGATTTTATGGTTCAGTTATTAATATTACCAATAAATAATAATAATTGAATTTTTAGTAGAAAAAATTGGTGGTAAAAAACATGAGCTCTAAGCATTAGCAACTTTTACACATTAAAGCAAAATTTTTGCCTTTCTTGCCTTCTGATAAGCATGCTTGTTGCATTTTTACAGTAAAAATTCTTCTATTAGTAAAGGACCTATCAAATTTTTGCTTCTTTCCTTTCTTTAAGCATGCTTTTCATTTTTGTAGTGTCAAAAACCGCAAGCATGATCTAGATCAATTTTGATAAGCACAATTTTCCAATAGTGGTACTATTTTTGCTATCAATGAGGGTAAAAAGTCATAATTCACCCAAACTTTATTGAAGTCTTAAATTAATATTAGCACAATTTTATTATCCGATATGTTTCAAAATAAATGGAACAAGGGCACTAACTTTTGTGTAAATACTAGGAGCGGTTGTGGCACAAATATAATCATTACCACAAACAAGACCAACAACAGTACCATTTTGAACTAAGGGACTACCACCATCACCACGACAAAAATCTTTATTGAATGAACATACACAGAAATTAACTCCAGCATTAAAATTTGGATAATAGTGATGACAATCTAGTAAAAAAATAATAATAATTATGAGGGCAAATTTTTCGACAAATTTTTAAAACTTACCTGAATCAGGCGGAATGAAAACTTCAATATATTTGAGCCGTTTAACGAATATTTTACCAGCTTTATCAACACTACCCCATCCGGCCACTACAGCAGTACCAACTGGTTGACTTTTATATTTCGGTAAATGAAGGGGTTGGATGGCAGAATTGTATTTTAATTCTTTTATCTTGATTAGAGCAGCATCATATGGTGATAGAGTATGGGCATTTGTACTACAAAATTAAAAAAAAATCATGCTTATGATAACAATAATGGAAACGATATTAGTACTAATTATAACTTGGATGGATGTAAAAACGTTTAGCCCTTCGTGTTTGATGAGTACTCTCTCCGGTGTCATCTAAACCTGTAATGCCAGCAACGATTCGATACTGTCTAACTTTGAATTGAAGACATTGTGCAGCTGTTAAGATCCATTTCCTTCCCACAATACCACCACCACA
Source organism: Hycleus phaleratus (assembly GCA_013841185.1). NCBI lineage: Eukaryota > Metazoa > Arthropoda > Insecta > Coleoptera > Meloidae > Hycleus > Hycleus phaleratus. Next base: position 14,139 of record JACDRP010000827.1, on the reverse strand, counting down.
AATATGGTCATAAACCTTCTTCTGAAATGCTACCTGTATAGAGACTTGGTAAGGAAATTGATCATGTTTGGCATAACTACCACCAACAATACGATTATTTTCTTGTAGTGGACATATAAGAGCTGCAAAATTTCCAATAGAATACCCAAAAATTCATTGCAGATCAATTAAAAATACTTACCGGAAATATAGTTGGTTAAAAGTAATAAAAACAGCAACTGCAACATGCTTGATTGATTTTTAACTGGGAAAAAAGTGAATGACTATCTTTTTATACCGTAAAAGTACCATTTTATCACCTATTGTTTGATAATTTAATTGAAATCGTTAATTTTTATCCGTTAAGATCAACAAGGAATTTAAAGCCTTTTGTTAGAATTTCTAGTATTCTTCATGCTAAACTACAGCTTCATCTTTAAAACATCTTTTCACTGTGTAGTTTTGCTCAAGTACCTAAGTATCAGTAATGTCTCAAGCATGCTTCCTAAGTCAATTGAGTCTCTAATGGTTCATTTAGACTTAAGTCTTTGGTGGGCCAAATTTTTGCTCAAGTGCCAAAGTATCGGTAATTTCTCAAGTAGTGCTCAAAATTGATCTGGAAGTAACGGTTCATTTAGACTGAAGCCTCGATAGGGCCAAATTTTTTCTTAAGCGCAAAAGTATAAGCAAAACCTCAAGCGTGCAGAATTGATCCGATTCATGACTCATTTAGATTTAAACCTGGTGCAATTCAAAAGTATGAAAAATATGATGTCTTTGAATTCTGGAAAGGTTCGAATTTTGAATAGAAGGAGACTTTTGCCAGTTTTAGCTAGACAAAAAAGGTATTTCTCTGTTAAAATTTCTGAGCTTCCGATTTACAGTTTTGCTTAAATTTTGCTAGTATCGGAATTTTTTTTATTTAGACCAATACAGTGTTCTAAAGTTTTAAATCAGTATTTCTTTTAATGAAATCGTAAGCATCAATAATGTTCCCATAGATGGTGGGTGTATGTTTACCACATGGATAATCTGGTCGTGAAATAATCCCATAAATAATGTCCTTGCTCATTAATGGAGCACCTTCATCACCGAAACAAGCACCTTCTGGTGTATCTTCTGGTGGACTTGTACAAATATGATTTAGAGTCGTGAATTCTGGATAATAGTCACCACAAGCTAGAAAATGAGAAATTATTGAAAATTTGGCATTTTCAATGTTATAGAAAGTAACATTTTTGATTTGTCGGAATTGATACATTTAAATGTTTCAATCGAAGTTGCTTTACGGTACCATTCATATCTACACTACCCCATCCACTAATTGTTGCTACCTTTGGTAATTTACGTTGGCGTTTGGGAAATTTGACTGCTTTAGTGAAATCGTCGTATCTTAACGATTTCACTTTTAGCAAAGCAAAATCATGTTTTGTTAAAAAATCGGGTGGAAGTCTACAACAAAAAATCAAAATTAAGGCACGCCTAATTGAAAATGTCCATGGAGAAATTACGGAACAAAATCTGGATCTAGGATGACTTCTTCAACTTTTTTGACTTGTTGTTCATAATTTTTTTCATCTAAATTTACAGAGCCAGCAAAAATTTCATATTTTTTCTCTGGTTCAACACAATGTGCAACTGTTAATACCCAATCACGATCAATTATAACACCGGTACAAAGATGTGTTAGATTTTTGCCTTGTTCATGTATTGTAACTGTGTATGGATATTGACCAAGTTTAGCATAACTGCCACCAATAATGCGACCACTGGTTTGATTTGATGCACCCAAACTCCCTATTATTGGTCAAAAAGTAGATAGTAATTGGAAAAATTCTACAAACAAGTCATTTTGTACTTACCTGAAAAATAAATGGTTAAAATTAGAAGTGAACATAGTAATTTTGCCATGTTTCACTGGTTATTGGTCGATGAATAATGTCTCAGGAACAGGTTGCTCCTTATATTTGATTTAGGAACAATCGCCTATTGTTCTCAGAGTCATATTCTATAATATTGTTATAGTCTTTTGTTTTAAACAATCGATAATTAATCAACTATTAATTAGAAAAAACTCGTTCATTATAATTGGTTGTATTTTTGGAGCAAAACTGTATCGGCATCTTAGAGTGAGTAGCAATGGATTTGACACTTTTGCCCGGTTTTGCAAGACAAATTTAGCATTTTGCCAAAAAGTGTCAAATTTTGACCGACATTTTTGAAGCATAATTACGAATGCTATCAAGGTGATAAATTGAGCAAATTTCACATTCAAATGCTATTTTCGGGCAAGTTTTGCAATTTTAAGACTCTTTAAAAGATAACTTTTTTAAAAAACATAAAGGAGCCTATTGTCTTTAGTTTTCTTAAGCTTTATTGCTACTTTTAGAATGCTTACAACTTATTGTTAGGATTCTTTAAAAATGTACGAGTGGGCAGGTTTTTTGAATGATGCAATGCCAAAACAAAGATATGGAGTTTGCTAAAGCATGTAGCAAAATGTTAGGAAAGGTCAAAATTTACATCAGTACCTATTTGAAAAAATGCCTCTGCAAGTATTCTAAAGCTCAAAATTGGAACTGCTAATGCTAATGGTAATGAAGAATCTTCAAAGACGAAGTTTTTGGTCTACATTTGGAGTATATAACTCAAAATATTTGGAAATGTTTTCCGAAGCTGTGGAAATTTCCAAAATTTCAAGCAAAACTGCATAATGATTCAAGTATCTAACTTTCTTAGCTTCGATAGCTACAGAAGTGAGGATGAGCATTTTTTTCAACTCCCTAGGCTTGTCAAAATTTGAAAGAAATGTAAAGGAATCATGATCGGAATTGGGAAACATTTTCAGATATAGTCATTATTTTGTATTTAAATGAGATTTATTTGGGAATTAATTAGATCTTTACAATTTTACATATTTTCGTAGATCTACTTGCCAATAACTGATTTAATATATTTATAAGCTTTGCTGACTTTTGCAAAAATTGTCGGTGTATTAGTGGCACAAGGATAATCAACTTTGGACGCAATACCAACATATTTCCCTTTTTGAACTAATGGACCACCTTCATCACCAAAACAGGCACCTTCACCTCTTACTGGATTAGTACAGAAATGGAGTTTAGGATCAAATTCAGGATAATACGTACTGCATGCTGTAAAAAGAAAAACATCGACACTATTGGATTTTTTAAGGAGACCATAGAAAACTTACTTTTTTGATTTGGTATAAATACGGTGGTATATTTGAGTGCATTTGGTCTTATAAGGCCTGCAATATCCAGTCCACCCCAACCAGCAAGGGATGCATTACCTTTTGGCTTATATACACAGTTTGCTAATTTGACTGGCTTAGTATAATTATCAAATCGAAATGAATCGACTTCGATCAAACCAAAATCATTCACTGCCAAATTATAATTCTGCGCTCTAAAATATATAAAAGTACGGAAATTATGATAAAACAAAAAAAAAACTTTAAAGAAATACCTTTGGAAATCTGGATGGATTTCAAATCTTATGGGTTTGCGTACTTGCAAAAACCTGGATGAATTGTCCAATCCAACAATACCCGATACAATCCGGTACTTACTCATATCGTGTAGAAGACAATGAGCAGCTGTTAATATCCATTTTCTCGCAATGATACCACCAGCACAATAATGCTCATAATCGGTAGAGTTGTTAGTTTGAATTGAAACTTGATATGGAAATTGGCCAAGTTTGGCATATTGGCCATGAAGGATGCGTAAATCACATTTCACCGAATCTAAAAAATTCTTATCTAATAATTCAACCCAAAAATTGCAACAATATAAGCATACTTACAGCAGAATAAACCAACCAAGAGAAACACTAGTTTCACCATCTTCAGCAAATTGTTTATTGTATTGTAAGTAGAACAATCGAAGTTTTTATACGAACAATATAAGTCCAATTATTTATTGTTTTATAATTGCCATCTTGATAAATAAAATGTTTATATATAGGAAAGTAATTTTATTTGAAAATTTAAAAGTCCTTTGTTAGTCTAGTTGTATTCTTGCAACAAAACCACATCTTCAACTTGACAATTTTTGGCCTTCAATCAACCGCTACAATTCAATCGACTTAGAGAAGCAAAGGCAAAAAACACAAGCATGCTTATCTTGAATTTTATAACATCAATCAATAATAATGTCGACTACAAATTAGGCTTTATTACAAAATATAAATTGTGTTTATTAATTTAACAACCTCATTAAACACGTTTGTATTATATTAATTAAACTGTAAGTCAACAAAAAATGCTTTAGTACCTATTGTTTGGGGGCCAAAGTTTACTTTCATTTGGTTCTTTCTTGAGAAATCCAAGGATATTCTTTGAACAAATCCAAATGCCTATTCCCAGGGTCGCCAAATAAGAGAGGTGCAAAAACATGCTTAGTATCAATTTTATTAGAGATCTAAGGGAGACGCATTTAAATTGCGAATATAAATGCTGATTTTTTTAGGGTGGTTCCTGTTTTTTGAATCTCTTTGGCTAAATCTTCTACCAAAAGCGTTTTCTGTACTGAATTTGCGATAAACTGAGCAAGGCAAGCACAATCTCAACTTTACTCAGTACTGCCAAGTGCCATAGGACGTCTTACAAGTATGCTTATTCAACAGAAAATGGAAGTACTTGAGGTCAAGCCGATTTTTCAGGCTCTCTGGTAGACAATTTTGCAAGATTTCTTTTCTAAGTTCTTTCTGAGCTTTTTCATCTTCTCACGAGTAGTCAGCCAAAATTTTGAGTACAATCCTAAGGGTAGGTTCCAGCAGCATCTATTAAAGCATATGGTTTAATACCACATTTTCATAATTTTGGAGAAATTCAAAGGATAACTGTAATCTTCGATTATGAAGGGAAATTTGAGTAAGCACGGGATACTGTATACAAGGTACTATTTTATAATGATGCATTTTATTAGTGCATTACAATTTAACAATTTTGCCAGTTCTAACGTTCATTATTAGACCTATTTGTCTTAACATTAGCTGTTTTATTAACACTAGGTAGCTGTGAAGTAGCAGTACCAGTAGCTTTAGCTTTTCCATGACTATCTAGAAGATTTGTAGTATAGTATTGTTTAGTAGTTTCATCATTATTTTTAATAATAGTACTACTATTAGGACTATTATTATTTAGTTTTGTTTCAAAAGCTTGTTCAATAAAAGATATTGCAGCACTTGCTTTTGCATAAACAACAGGCGATGGATTCGTGCATGGATTATCAATTATTGATACAATACCATATAAGATGTTATCATGAACTATTGGACTACCCACATTAATATTACATGATCCAGTTGCTTCTATTGCTTTAGTACAAAATTCAGTTTCCTGTTTGAATCCTTTATAAAATTGAGAACAATCTGCAAAAGAAACACAAAAAAAGTTAATTAATGCTTTCCAGAACAATTTCTCCCGATGACAAACAAAAGTTATCATCTGCTTGATTTTTCAGCTTTAGGTTTTTAGTCTGAAATGTTTTTTGGGGAAGATGGCAAAAATGGTCATTTTCCAAAAAGTTTGCTTCTTTGCGATTTCGGCTAATTTTAGCTGTAAATGATTAATTAAAAAAGAAACAACCCACCCGATTGGGGTGGTATTTGTATGTTGAAAGACTTTAATATTGGTGTTTCAGCACCCCATCCTGCAATGGTAGCATCTCCAGTCGGTTCAGTTCCTGCTGTAGGTAGTGCAAGTCCTTTTATACCATCAAATGTGAATGGTTCAACTAAAATTAAAGCCAAATCGTACTGGACTACTTTTTCGTTCTTAAAACTGAAATATTGAGAGAAAAATTAAAAATTTTCATTGATTCACTGTAAAAATACAACATACGGATTGAATTCTGGATGGAGCACAGTTTTTAACGGTTTTCTGCTTTGTATAGGTGCTTCATTAGTCATTTGTAGACTACCAGCTACAATATTAAGCATTACGTCTGGAAGTAAGACACAACGAGCAGCTGTTATAACCAATGATGGTGTCAAAATAGCACCACTACAATAATGTTTGAATGTGCCATCATGTCTAAGAGTTTGAATCGATGCCTGATATTTAACTTGTTCGATTTCAATATTTTGATATTTCTTCTTCTTTGCCGCATTCACAGAATCTTGCACTAGATTTGCAAATGAATTTGATACAAAAATTGAAATATTCGAAATACTTACCGAAGAGTAAAATGATGCAAAACAATAAGGAGTGATACTTGAACATTTTGTAGTTGTTATTGATTTTTTTCAACAGGATTAGCAGTTTTTATACATACAATGAAACAATAGATCTTTGTTTCAGGATCGTAATTTGCATCATTAATTTTTGTCAATGATTTTTACATATTACACTATTCCAATCTTGTGCTATGATACTAACAAAACCGTATCTTTATCGAATTTTTTGACAGAATCAAGGAAATTTAGTCTAAAATTTTAGAGCATTTTGCATCAAATATTCTAATTTTTGTCCAAATTTAAAAACCATGCTTACCAGAATATGCCAAAATGGAAATTGGATGATTTTCTAAACCTTGGTCAATTTTGGTATTTTTTGCTGTGAAAATACCTTCATTTTTGAGCTTAGAAGTAGTTTTGGACAATGATTTCTTTCCAATAGATGGGTACAAAACAGAGTCGTGGCGAAAAGGAACAATTTAAATGCTTTAAATTTATTCAATGTCTAAATCGGTTACATGCAGCTTTATGAAATCAATAAAATTGCTAACTTTAGTGAAAACACTAGGAGCTCCTTGTGCACCGCAAGGTGTCCAACCCCATGATACAACCCCAACAATTGTACCATTTTGTACTAAAGGACCACCACTGTCACCGGAACAAGCACTAATACCACCAGTTAAAGGACCTGTACAAATATTCGATGTATTCGAATATGGATTTTGTTCATCTTTAGTAAGAGATTCAATAACTCTATCACATTCTGCAAAAATTGGGTAAGTACCTCAAAATTTTTGATAAATATAAAATTTACCTTCTATTGACAAAATTGGCACACTAACCATCTGCAAAATATTCGGCATTATTGGAATTAAAAGATCATTAACAGCACCCCATCCTGTAAGTATTGCATCACCGAAGGGTTGCGAGCCAAAATGGGGTAATTTTACTGGTTGAATTACATAATTGAACTCCAAAGGGACTTCTAATTTTAACAATGCTATATCATTAGGTGCCACACCTCTAATTGTAAAAATTATAAATACAAAAATTGTAAAATTTAAGGGATGATTACCCGGTGAAATTGGGGTGAATTATTTGGTCATCTATTCGGATCTCTTGTCGTTCAGGGCTTGATTCGTTCAAATCTAAAATGCCTGCAACTATACGATGATCACCCACAGTTGGTATCTCAGTGACACAATGACCAGCCGTTAGTACCCATTTTGGTGATAAGATTGAACCACCACAGACATGTTGCCATTGTCCAAAAAGTCCATACTGTAATGAGATTTGATAAGGGAATTCACCACGTTTAGCGTTTTTGCCACCGATAAGGTGTGTTAAATTGAATTTTGCTAGAGCGTATTTGGGGATGGTAATATTAGTAGCTGTGCAAAAATTTTATAATTAAGGTTAGTTGTGTTATTTATTTTTATATTTACCGAAAATTGAGGTTAGGAAGAATAGTGACATAGATAATGTTAACATAGTGATAAGGATATTAGACGACTAATGATTTTTATTTTTATCAAAATTATTTGATAAGAGATTTTTATCTAATTCCATCATTGGGAAAAAATGGAAAAAACGATAAGGATGTCTATTCTGTAGGTTTATAGAGATTATCTCTAACTATAGTAGGATCACCCATTAGATTGTAGAATGCAAATTAAGGGCTTGTCTGTGCCTTGGTACCAGTAAGTGGTACTATTTTAATGGTCAATTAAAATATTTTAATTACACAATTTTTTGAACAATTCTATTATTAATTGTTTGCAACATTTCTCAACAATAAATCTAACAATAATCATATTTTTTTAATTTTTCTTTGTTTGGAACTTTTATAGATGTGGTTTAATTATGCCAATAAATTTGCCAACTTTTGTACAAATATTAGGACGTTTTTGCCATTACAAATATCACTACAGTAATATTCAAATCTTAGCATTTTCAAGGTACCAGAAACTGTGCCAAAATCAAAATTGAAAATCCAAATTTTTCCAAACATTTTGACCTATTTATTAAGTAGTTATTTGCAGTTTTTTTTGGAAATATGAGATGATTCCGTCCCTTGAGATCATATCCAAATTTTGGTAATTCTACAAATTCGACAAACTCAGTGAATTCTAACTTAGTACTGCTATATCGTTTAAAGTTGTCAAAGTTTTTTTCATTGGAATACTGAAAAGACTATCTAAATGGAAGTGTAACAGTTGGCAAAATTTTTGCAAAGCTAGTAGGTGTAATTCGAATGCTAAATCATCATTTTCGTCGCTTGTCGTTCATGACCCCCATGATCCAAATTTGTAACTCCTACAACTATCAAAAGTTTATCAATTGGTACTATAGGGTAAGCATTTTTTGGAACTATTGTTGGCGGTTCTGCTCTTTGAATTGAAATTTGATAAGGAAGCGCTGCGGAGATCTACCCAAAATTATGAACAATGCAAAATTTTTGCACTTCGGACAAAATTAGGAAATTACAACTTTTATAGGTAACGATAAGGACAAATTTTAAGATTCTCTGGTCGTAAATGTAACTCTTTGCATAATTTCAAATTGTGCTACTAAAACACTGGCAAAACTTTTGCCAAAACCATAAGTCTTATTACATTTATTTAAAATGATATTTTACACGCTTATAGAGCTTCCAAATTCTGGACCACTTCCGTAATGAATGGAAGAGCTGCACTAACTTTAGCAAAAATGAAAGGACTTCGCAATGAACATGGGTAAGAAGTACTGGAAACAATACCAATAACTGTACCATTTTGTATCAATGGACTACCATTATCGCCATAACAAGGACCATTGTGGTATAATGGACATGTACATAAATGCATAGCCGAGTTGAATTCTAGATAGTATTGTGAGCAGCCTGTCAAAAAACATACTTATGAGTAAAGTTTGATTTTGGCACGCATAAAAAACTCACTTATTTGCTCCGGTATGCTAATAGTGATATATTTTAGCCTATTTGTAAATTGAGTTGCAGTACGATCCAGAGTACCCCATCCAGCTAGTATTGCTGGACCTTTAAATTTTGCCTTATCTTCTGGTAATTTAATCGAAAAAACTTGTGGATTAAATTTGAATATGCCAAGTATTTCCACCAATCCAAAATCGTACAATTTCAAATGATAATCATTGATTCTACAACATATCAAATTAGCAAAATTTTGACAAAATTTGGTAAAACTTTGTACAAAAAGAATTTTGGGTGGAAAACGAATCTGTTAACATTTCTGATCTCTTTATGTCTTGTCTCATCATTTAGACCGGCCACGCCTGCTACAGCACGGTACATATTTGGATGGTACCGTAAACAATGGGCCGCTGTTAGGATCCATGTTGGTGATAAAATAGCACCACCACAGTAATGTTCGTAATTGATGTCGTCGAAAGTTATTTGAATGGAAACAAGAAAAGGAAATTGTCCAGGTCGGGCGAAATCACCACCAACCATTCGTTGAGAAATTTGAGTCAAAGATTCTGCAAAAATTTTTGATCACCTAAAGAAACCGTATAGAGAGTACTTACGAGAAATTAGAGCAAGTAAAAAGATTAAATAGAATTGTTGCGTCATTTTAACTTGGTATCGACTGCATATTTTGCAGAATTTTGCCTTCTTTATAGAAAGGCACAATCTATTGTTTTGTTGTATGTTTGCATATTAAATTTTTATTTATTTTTAATTATAGCCCAGTACTCTTTTGACTGGTCTGTATCTTCATCCAAAATTATCAGAACGACTTGCGAAATGATCCAAATGGAAACTTTCAGAAAGCTTCCAGAAAAATGCATGAGGTTTGTTTTTTAGACGAATCAACTTCAATTTTGTTCGAGTTTATTGATTTTGATCAGCAATTACATTTTTGCATCAGTTACGTACATTTTGATAAAGTTGACAACACTGCTGATTTTTGCATAGATGGTAGGACTGCGAAATGCACATGGATATGAAGTACCGGAAACAATACCAACAACTGTATCATTTTGTACCAATGGACTACCATGGTCGCCATTACAAACGCCTTTCTTCTGAGCTGGACAGACACAAAAATGGACCTCATTTTCGTACTCTGGGTAGTACCGTTGACATTCTGCCAAAAACTACATTACTTATCGGTATTTTTATAACTTTTTGGAAATCTTACTGGATTGGTTCGGAATGTCAATATCGATAAATTGCAGTTTTAATTTGTATCGATTACCAGTTCTATCGACACTACCCCATCCGGCAACTATAGCATTACCAATAGGTTGAAGTCCATTTTTTGGCAAACGAAGTACCTGATTATCTTCGGACAAATATAAATCTCCAAAAACTTTAACTAGGCCAAAATCGTATAGTGCTAAATGGTAATCATTCTTCCTGAAATATGCCAAAATTCCGTTGATCAAAACTAAAATTTTGAAAATTTTGGAAAGATACATGGAAAAATTTTGATGGGTTACAACCCGATGTATTGGCCGTATTTGGCGTTGAACAGACTCTTCATTCAATTTAGTAATGCCAATTACAACTTGATAGAAGCCTATAGGATACTTGAGACAATGTGCAGCTGTTAATATCCATTTTCTTGATAATATACCACCACCACAATAATGCTGAAAATCGTCACTAGCGAATTTCACTTGAATTGATACCAAGTAAGGAAATTGGGATTGTTTGGCATAATCCCCACCAACAATACGATCGTTTTCTAATAATAATTCATCTGAACAAGATATAAATTGGGCAAAATTTAAGATCAGAACGATCAAACTTGTTATTTGCTTCATTCTAAATTCGATACTAACTGGAATTGCTGGATTTTTTATATAAAAAAATAATGAATTTTAATATCTATTGTTCTAAGAGTCGTAAAGTTGTTTATTATTTGGTAATATTGCTTCATTTGGGAGCATTGTTTTAGTCCCTCAAGGTTTGTCAAAATTTAGAAGGTCCTTGATTTGCCATTTTTGATTTTCCCATTATAATGATAAGCCTCCCCACACTTAGCAAAACTAGTAAGATAGTTGAAATGGAGTTTTTATTATTTGTTTAGAAGCACAGTTTTAGTTTGGGTTGATTTTTAGCTCCCCCATTGACGCCAAAAGCTTTCCTAGAATAAGTAAGACTCAGGCCTAAGGCCTCCCAGCGTTAGCAAAACTATTATTTGGGAGTATTCGAGATATTATTAGCTACAGGATTTAGTTTCTATGAATTTTATTAAACTCTTTCCGGAAATGAATCATTGCAGATTTGCAGTTTTATTCGGTAACATGTTTTTTGAAGAAATCAAGAGCCTTAGCAACATCAGCATAGATTGTAGGCGATTGCATTCCACACGGATTATCTATTTTAGATATGATGCCTTGTATTGTTCCATCTTGTATCAATAAACTACCATTGCTAAAATAACAAGGCGATTTTTCATCTTGTGGAAAAGTACAAAAATGATAAAGAACATCGAAGCCAGGAAACCAATTTTGACATACTATAAAACAAAGCAATTTTTTGGCAGAAAGAACTATTGGTCAAAATTACAAATTTACAGTTTTGCGATTCTTCATCTTCCAGTGTAATTTTTACAAATATAAGTCGCACTAGTGGAGATTGACGATTACGATCCATCGATCCATACCCAGCCAGTTCGGCTTCACCAACTGGAAAATGCCGTTTTGGCCGATCTATTGCCGGTAATTCGATTGGGGCGACATACTGAGTGAAACTGAATGGAGCTACTTTAATCAAACCAAAATCATATTGTAGAGTAGTTTGATCATACCTGTAAAGTTTTGCAATGATAAATTAGAAGTTAATTGTAAAATTTTATGATACTGTGGATGAATGATGAATTCTTCGGGTACTCTTTCCTGTCGATCACCACTCATATCATTTAAATCAATAACACCAGCTACAAGACGGTACAGACTTTTTTCCTTCTGTAGACAGTTAACTGATGTCACAACCCATTTGCTTGCTAAAAGACCACCGCTACAAATATTGACATAGTTGAGTTTTCTTAGACCAAATGGTGATTTTGTACTCAATTCAATGGAGATTTGATAAGGAAATTGACCAGTTCTGGCGCAGTTTCCGCCAAGGATACGCACAGCTTGCATACGTGGCGTAGTTGATGTGTTGCCTACAATTTTGACAATCCATTCCAACTGGAAATATGTGAACAATACTCACCATGTAGTAGTACCAATAGAAATAATTTACTGAAGAATTGCAGCATTTTGGGTTGCTTCTTTGTTGAATGCTTTCTAATAATTGTTTGAGCCTTTTATAAGCAAATCCTATGCCAATCGTTTTCGGACAATTGCTTTTTACGACTTTTATGATTTATAAATTGGCTTTTGTATGCAAAATTTTTATTTTATCCAAAACAAAGCGATTTCTTCATCTTCAATCGCTTTTGTACGAAAAGTGATAATGTTACATTTGTCCAAATACTCGTTAAAACTGGATCTGCACTTTAACGTTTTCTTTGTAAAGTGACTAGAGCAAAACGCTTGGACTGCATGGGAATGCTACTTTTGACGTCCAAGTGGTTTCAAAATCATTTCAACGTTCCCTTCACACCATGACTATGGCAAAACGCTTGGGCTTCGTGGGAGTGCTACTTTCTTTGTCCAAAAGGTTCCAAAAGAAGGTAAATGAAGGATAAAGAACAAAAATAGAGGAAATAAAAAACTTGCATTCTACGTGGTTCAGTTTTATTGAAATCGATTTGGATTTCCCGTTGTAGTTCAATATATATTGTCCCTAATAAATTCAAGAGCATGCTTGAGTTTTGCATAGATAATAACTGAACAATCTTCTTCTACATGAGAAACAACACCAACAACTGTTCCATTTTGAACTAAAGGACTTCCACGGTCACGGTTGCAATCATGGGATTTATGGGGTTTAACGCATAAATGCGTTTCAGGATTGAAGTCGTCATAAATACTCTTGCATGCTACAATAAAACATTCGTTAGATTATCAGCATACCTATACAGCATGTCTGAATGAAGAACTAACTTGTTGGGTCAGTTATTTCATCTGTAATAGAACGATATTCTGTGACATTCCATGAGGCCACCTTTGCATATCCATGTGGTTCATCTATAACGTCTGGTAATCGTAAAGTTTTAACAGATTCGTTTAATTTTAATGGAACTAATTTAATCAAACCCAAATCGTATATTGCTAATCGATGACCCCTAAAACGTGTCAAAAAATTAATAATTTTGAAGAGTTTGTACAATCTTGCGGACTATACTGATTGAATTTTGGATGAACAACAACTCTTATCACTTCTCGGCTTACTGTTCGATTATGGCCCTGTGGTGAGTAAATAATAACGCTAGCATTGGCTTTTGTTAGATTAGCTACACAGTCAGCAGCTGTTAAAACCCAATTTTTCCTCAACATACCACCTCCACATTTGATATCATATTCTGGGTGTGAATGAATTAAAACTTGATAAGGAGGGCTATGTCTACGAATGGAATGTGGATCATCTTTCCGGACTGTTTGATTAGCACGAGAATCATCCCTTGGGACTGTGTGGTTGGCACGTGAATCACCTCTCGGGACTGTGTGGTTGGGACGTGAATCGTCTCTCGGAGCTGTTTGATTAGCACGAGAATCATCCCTTGGGATTGTGTGATTGGCACGTGAATCGTCCCTTGGAGCCGTCTGATTAGCACGAGAATCATCACTTGGGACTTTGTGGTTGGCATGTGAATCACCTCTTGGGACTTTGTGGTTGGCATGTGAATCACCTCTCGGGACTGTGTG
>JACDRP010000826.1:0-21716 GCA_013841185.1 Hycleus phaleratus | reverse complement strand
AAGCTTCATTATCGATGTTTATTAATAAATTACATTAGTCGCAACTTATGAGTAGTAAGTTTGTTTAATCAAGTTTAATTGGAGTTATTAAAAAACCTTTCCTTGTGTTTTTGATATTAAAGTTGTTTTTGTATGAAATATCAGTTTTACTTTAAACTATCAGCCCAATTTGCAATCTTATTTAGCGCACCCACCAAAATTATTAATTTATAATTTTCTTTGTATAAATCGATAGATTACAAGTAGCAGAAGTAATCTTATAAGATTACTTCATATTATAATATGAAAAAAATTTATTTGAGAAGTCTTTGGAGCTAGATTCTCATTATTTTATTCTTTTTTAAAATTTAAACCTCTGATTTTCACTAATAATATTTTCAAAAAATAACTAATTTTACAAAAATCTGATGGAGAAATTTATCATTATTGGCACTAAATGGAAAAATAAAATTAGCCTAAATAATTCGATTGATTAACTGGAAATGTAGCACAAAATTTGGGCTAAAAATACGCAGAATTTTTCAAGAAATGGGAATTGTAAAAAATACTACATAACTAAAAATTAAGAGCACCTATATTATCGAAAACTGGTTATACTGATCTATTTAAACTGAAATTCGTTAACAATAAAGCACAATAATAGATTACAAAAAATTAATAGTAAGAAAGAAAGGTAATAAACATAAAAAAGTTACAATTAATCAATCTTCACCTTCTTTCTTGTATAATCTGCTTTCATCAGCGCATTTCGTTGTTATAAAATGCTTAACATCAGATTTATCAATTTGCGATTTAAATGACACCAGATTAAGAATATCTTCGATAATCTTCGGATCTAATTGTTTTTTAATATCGCATTGTCGTCCACGGTGCGCGTTACTTGCCTTACCAGTCAACGTATGAGTTGCTAATTGTTTCCTGGTGAAAAAATACGACAACAATCGACGTGTAGCTATTCCGGGCGAATTCCACTTGATTTTCTTGAATTGTTCTTCCGAAATTCTACTGCCATTCGGGCCAAATTCAGCGTTTCCATCCACAAAACGTACCGAACATGTGTCCAGTTTCGGTTTAGGCGTTTGATCCAGTCTCTTCTCTATATCCAATTTGAGTTGCTCTAATTTCTTGATGTATGTGCGCTCTTTCATGACGATATTGCAATATTCCTTCGAATTCGAGCCGGGCAGATCGCCTTCATGGATTTCTTTCAGATAATTGGAAGTTAACTCATCGTAATTTTTGGTTAAATAACTGCGATCTTCACTTATACAAACTACAAGCATCACTCTAACACCGCCCATTTTTTCGTAAAGTATCGTCGAATTCTTTTTGAGTTCGCCACAAATCTCACAGAACACATCTTTTTTCTGGACTATTATGAATTTCTTTTCGGGATACGTTGTATTGGGAACAAATGCAAGAATATAAGGTTCCATTATAGGATTTGTATGCACAAAATAGTCCGAATTTGTGTTGACAGTACAGCAGTTAAATTCAAACTGATAGGTACATTTGAAATTGGAATCGGCAGGTAAATTTTCAATATGCAAATTTTCGAAAGAGGACTTAATCCCTTGGTCCTATTGGAAAGTCCTATTAGAAAGTCCTATTGGAAATTCCCACTCTTCTAACGGTTAACACAATTGTATTTTATCTCCTAGAACTTTCCGATAAGTTGTTGAAAATAAAAGAAAGCAATAAATATTCAAATCCATTGTTCAAACTCTCTGTATTTCAAAGGATTTGGGGATTTTCGTAGAAATATCTTTGGCGACGATAAAATTACCTGGCTATTATCTTTCCAGTGGGTTTTAAAGACGCTACTACCTGTATTGTTAGCAATTCAAATCCACCAATTGCTTCAACAATTATAAGAGGTGCCATTGGTTTAAATTGTTAACATATGCATTGAGAATTAAAGTTGAATAATTTTAAAAATTCAAATACTATTCAATATTGTTATAATCTCATTGGTGAAGCATACTGTATAAATTGTAATATCGAACATCAATGAAAACTAGTATTGGTGGTTGCATATGTCTTAAATCTAACCTCAATTTGTCAAATTTTCAGATTTTTAAATAAAATAAAAAAATGGTATTTAAATGCCAAAAGGACAGTTTCCTTAAAGAGGTAAATTCCAAAACAAATAAGAATAATTTTAAATAATCATTGATTAAATTTTAGTATGAAACCAAAGTTGTATCTTGTGATAAAACCGAATTCGAAACAATTATCGCCGGTAAAAAAGCTAAAATTAACGGATATGAGGTAATCTGTGAGGATACAATCCTGTTCCCAGAGGGTGGTGGCCAGGTAATTGACACTAATTCAGATTCAAATTGCCTAATATTAAAATATTTAGCCGTATGATTTAGGTTATTTGAACGATCAGCCGGTCTATCAGGTGCTCCGACGGGCCGATAAAGCGATACATTTCGTTAAAGAACCAATACAAGTTGGAGAAATTGTTAAACAGAAAATAGACTGGGAGCGTAGATTTGATCATATGCAACAACATTCCGGCCAACATTTAATAACAGCAGTATTGGAACGTGAATACAAATACGGTACAGTTTCGTGGTATTTAGGAGAAGATGACGCTTATATTGAATTAGGTATTGGTGTTTTAATATTCGTACAGATCTAAAATTTTCGTTATAGACGTACCATCGATGACGCCCGAACAGATTGTTAGCGCCGAATCGATTTGTAACCAATTGATTCGAGATAATGTTAAAGTTAGCGTTGAAGTTTTCAATGAAAACACCCCAGAAAGCGAACTTGATAACGTAAACTTCCGCTTATTCGACAAATTGTTTTGAATTAATTCTCCCAAATTAGTTTCGTAGCGTTCGGGGATTACCAGCCGACCATAAAGGAGATATTCGAGTTGTTACAATCGAAGGAATTGAGAGTAATATGTGTTGCGGTACACATGTAACAAATACGAGCCAATTACAGGTTGTAAAATTGCTGCACTGGGAGAAAAGTAAACGGAAGAATCAAATTTTATTGCATTTTCTAATCGGAAATCGTGTCATCAACAAATTGGGACAATGTATCGAACGTGAACAGAAACTCAACCTATTACTAAAGTAACCGAAATACGCGATTTTTACGCGAAATTAATTAGCAAATTTACAGAACCAATCCCGCGCAACATGTGGAATTCGTTGAGAAAATGACGCAAAATATCAAAACATTAAACAAAAATCTACAAAACGTTTTAAAAGATTTAGCGATACACGAGGTGGATCAATTGAAAGGCAAATCGGTGAAGTATTTCGTGTTACATCGGCGGGAAGCTGAGCCGGATTTTATGCAGACTTTCATCCGTGAATTGGGCCGGACCGATATTTTTCTGTTCCTTTCGGTTGGCGACGACAAGAATGATGGTAATATTATGTTGTATGGCGATGAGAAAGCTATCTCCGATCTGAGCAATAAGTATGTAATTTTGTTGGGTTAGCTGTGATAATCTTGGGAATTTTGTAGAATTTGCGAAATTCTGGGAGGCAAAGGAGCTGGTAAAGGCAACCGTTTCCAAGCTAAAGTTGCTAAAATGGCGAAACGCAAAGACGTTGAAAAATTGATCGAGGACTATTTTCGCTGAATAGTATTGAATTTATTGTAGTAGTCGTAGAATGGTATTATTTGGTGATAAATTAGGGTCTTTGACTGTAGTAATAACTGTCATCATTTTAATAGAATATATTCAACGCTTATTTACATACAAAATATTTACATATAAAATAAATAATGAATTGATATGGAAGTTTTAAATAAAACTTCCTAATTAAATACGCAATATAAACGAATTGCGCACAGAAACATGTCTAGGCAGATTGGTATTTTGGCATGCTTTTTATCGAAAATTTCCAAAACAACCAAAACGAATGGAAGAGTGTTTATCTGAAATAATTTAGCCGTTTTCGTTCTCGCAAAACGTTGCCCAGAACAAACAATTCCCCATACCGCTGTAGCATATCAAAAATACTGTTGCTAAAAACACTAAGCTGCATATCGTGCACGGTTTCCTCTCCAAAAAAAATCCGATTAAATACAATACCATAAACATTATATGGGTTTGTACTAGAGCAGGATTTGATGGTTTTGGCATCAACAAAACTGGTATAAGCCACTGAAGGCAGTACATAATTTCCTTATTATTTCTACTATTCAAACAAATAATTTATCAATCACCGGGCTTACGGATTACACATTTTAATTTTCTTGTTGTTCTTCGTTGTTTTAATTCAACTAAATTTAATTAAAATCGTAAACAGCTGATTTTCACGTATGCAACTTCGCCATTTTTAGCTGTCAAAAAAATCACGAACCACTCGATCGGCAATACAGAAATCACCAATAAATCCTAAAAATAACTCCCAACAAATTAATTCCCAATAATAATGAATTACTAGAGAACACAGCACCAATAATTTGATAACAATTCGAAAATATGTCACTTTCACAACTAGATTTATCCAGAATAGTGTTGGAGAATTTGAATTTACCGCTGCTGAAGCCCAGATTACCAACAAACATACCTGAAATTGTCCCAACTTAACGCACCGTGGATACAATAAATCCCCAACTTATTTTTAATAATCATCACTGAAAATTAGAACTACCGCAATAATAACCTCGGATTTTCCACAGAAACTTTGAATTATTTGAATTTGCCGCTGTTGGCGACTAGCGTTGCCAACAAAGCGGCGTTAAATTTCCCCGTTCTTTCTGTCATCGACTTCGTGCAAAGTTGGACGCATTTTCGCAGCACGTGTTGGAATTTTCTGAAAATCCTCCAGTAAAAAATGGATAAACCCGTCGTTTTGGCACGTGTAATTAAAGTTCTGGGCCGTACGGGTTCACAGGGACAATGTACCCAAGTAAAAGTTGAATTTATCGGTGAACAAAACCGACAAATTATCAGGAACGTTAAAGGGCCGGTCCGCGAAGGCGATATTCTCACATTGTTGGAATCCGAACGTGAGGCAAGAAGATTACGATAAGTTAGTTTAGGTGAGATTTCGTTAATTTATTGGAAATAATCCAATTGAGGTTATGTTGTATAAATCGAAACTAACCTCAATGTTTGTGTTGCAGGGTCCGCATAATGTAAAGAAAAACAGGAAATATCAATATTGGTTAAATTCAGTATCATCTCTTTTTATATAGACTATGAAATAAATACATGAAATATTTCCTGAGAATATCGTCTTATTTCGTAACACTACAATTTCCCCGAAATGTTTACCTTTCCCAAAAAACTTGACATGTTAACACCGATGAGATAATCAAAAATTGTTAAATTGACTTTGATCACGATTGAAATTAAAAAACATGCCCTTGAAACTCAAAAAACCCACAATTATGTAAATTTCCAACAATCATCTTGCGTAATTGCTGTTTCAATCCAAAATCTCGCCTGTAAAGTCAATTTTTTGAAGTACTCGAAAATTTATGCAATCAAGCTAAAGACGAAATTTGGAATTCAAATTAAAGGACTCTTAATGAACCGATAGAACAGAAAGCGGTCTTCTGATTGGGCCCATTTGTAGCCTTCCTTGGGGAACAATCTAATCCAAAAGTGCAAATAAATAATTCATTGGATTTAGCCGGAATGAATAAATTAAAATATGCAATTTTATTAATAAACAATGATAAATTAGCGTTTGTTATGTAAAATCCAACGATATAAAAAATAATCTTGTTTTTTGTATGGAAATTTAGCACAATTACATCATATTTGTCTTATAAATACCGATATCTCTCATCATTTATACTTGAACTTTTAACACAAACAGACAACATGAAGACTCCAGTTGCTATTCTTGTAATTTTTACAATTTTTGTCGCATTTACAAGTGCAACACCACCAAAATCAAAAGGTAAATAGATCATACACTTTCTAATTTAATAATCAACCGAAATTACAACAAAAATAGAAGAATGTAATGGTCCGAATGAGATTTACGAGTGCGCTCCCCCATGTGTGGCGACCTGCTCAATTCGTCAATTCGCCTATTGTGGTACAACTTGTGTTGACGGATGTTATTGTAAACAGGGCTATTTGAGGGATGGAGATGATGGGGTGTGTAAATTACCGAAAGATTGCTATCTCAGTCAGAAACAACACTTGAATCATTTGTAATTAAAATAAATAATCGACGAAAATAAACAGATTCACAGTTATTTTGTGGTATTATTACTGTTGGCTAACTCTTCTCTGAGTTTGACAACTTCAACAAGCAGCCCGCTATTGTTCCGTTCGAGTTTCTTTATTGTCTCCTTGTAGATCTCCTCGTTGCGTTTGTGCTCGTTTAGGGTTTTCGCGAGTACTTCGTCTTTAGAAAAATATTGTCCGATACTTTTACCGCACATCTGTTTAAGATGTTCGTTCTCATCTTTTAAACGATTTATAACAGTATTCAATTCGTCCTGTTTTGTCTTATAGTATCGTTTAATACGTTTAATTTCATCAACGTAATTTTCTATCTGTTTCTTGAAATCCGAACAATCATCGTTTAAACGGAGAATTTTATTTTCCAACAGCTTGTTTTTATCGTTACAACGTTTCAGTTCATCATGCAAACTAATGATTTTTCTCTAAAAATAGACCGATAATTAACGATTTTGTTTTTATAATCTATCCAAAAAACCTCTAATTCATTATTTTTGGTGCCGTGTTGTTTGTTATTAATATTCGTATCTCGCAGTTGTTCCATTAATCTCCTATACAAATTCACAACTGATAAAGAATTATCAGCGACCTGTTGCAGAATTTTATCCAAATCTTGCTTTGCATCCACAGCCGGTAGTCCTAACGTTTCGAATTCCTTTCAAAATAAACTTCATTTTAATTTTAGAATTGTAGTAACAACAAACATACTTCAGACAGTATTGAAATTGAAAATTTCCAACCACTTGAATTTTGCATCGTTAAATTATCCTCCATTAGTTTCATCATTTGTTCAATTTCCGAATCGTAATATTCAATTTGGTTGATTCGCGACATTTTCGCTCGGATAACGTCTGAAAATTTCTGAAAAATCCCGAACAACTTTCAAATAACCTAACCTCAAATTTTCAAAAGTCAAAGCGGCGCGCCTGATTGGCCAGTAAATTACCGCCAATTCAAACAACCAATCGGACCTATTTTTATAATTCTACATAACGTCCCAGTAAATACCGTTCGAATTTGGTGTTATTTTGAAAAAAATAATGAAACTATTATTATTTAATCATCTTTAATATATTAATATGTATATATATATGTAATTAAAATCAACAAAAAAGTTAGGGAACATCAGTTAAAATATTAACACAAATAACAGAATAAAGCTTAAAATAAACGAAATTGCTCGATTCTAGATGGACTTGTAATTCACAACCATTCAATTTCACAAATATACAAAATATGTCCGTCTAGAATTAAGCATTCAGGTATGTTTGTGTTTTAAATCAAATTAAAGTCCGTTCATCAGTGGAAGAATTATTAACAACTGAAAACGATCCTAAATTGTATAAATAGCAAAAGCACAGCAAAATAAACGAATTTCAATAATCTCTCTAAGGAAGCAAGTTGTAGTACACTTGTAATATTTATAAGAGAAAGCATTTCTTTTCGAATATTATCACCGCTTATTGTATAAAAATTAATGTCACATATTTTTTGTTCATTTATATATGAAGGTATGACAATACAAAGACAAATACACGATTACAATAAGAATAATCAATTTTTTTTGGTATAAAAGCACACTGTATAAATATTAACTCGACCATTATTATTATTATTATCATCATTATCATCATTATAATTAGTATAATTAGCATATTTTCATTTTAAAAACTGTCCAATTATGATTAATATTTACAAAAGTATGTCGATTGTTTAGCAATTGTAATATTCAAAGTGAATTAGAACCAATTTGAATCTAAATCGTATTTTAAGATAAAATTGCGTTATTTTGTTGTAAATTTATGAATTTGTCACAACCCAAATTTGTGATTGTATTTTGAAAATTTGACTAGAATCGAAAAACAATTAAACGATAAAAACATAGCCAAACGTATCTTATATTTTATTCAAATTATAAATACCGGTTTCATTTGTTGAATATATGAATAAATTTCGAATAGAAAAAATTAAAAATCAGTCTGTATTAGTTAAAATGTATGTGCTCAAAGCTATTATCAATTATTCTTTCATTTTAAATATTATCATTCTATAATATAGGCACTGATAATGTTTTTTTTACACAATACTTTTTGTATTTTCATCTATTTGAATTTCTATAGAAAATTTCAACCTACATGTTCTGTATTTAATGCTTTGTAAATGAAAAGCGAGCTGTTATTTATTGTACTATTGTACTACAAAAAAAAGTTGGATTCTGTTTGATGTGGCCATAACTACACTAGGCACAATTACGATTTTTTTACAACCATTATTCTATTTAATGTTGTTAAATTCTATTAACACAAGGCATATGATTTTTATGTTGTCTAAAAAGATAGGCCACAGCCTGATTTACAATTCTATAACAACCTTGTGCATGGAACAGTAGTAAAATTCACAACGCTGAGTTTAAAATTTCGGAAATTAAAAACTAAATTAAAGCTTAAAAAAAATCACAATAAAGGAATGTATAATTGTTTTGATAAAAGAAAACTGTGACTATCGATATGTAAATTATTGTTCTTTTGTTGAATTGTGTTAAACTAAATGGAAGCCTTTTTCGTAAATTTAAAAAAATAATTTTCTTCTACGAAAATAAAAATCTTTTGATATGAGTTTTTTTTAAACAAATAAAAAATAAACACCTATTATCTATTATCTTGATTTTGTGACTAGAAATTTAGCGAAGCAGAGATTCTATGAGAGATTTGATTGAATCACAATCAGAGGATTTTTTCGTGTTTTTTCGCATTAAAAAAATACTCATGAACACAAACGCTTGGGGATTTTAAACAATAAAAACCACAAATTCCAATGATTTAACCATTAGAATATGTGGTTTTATTATTAATTGTTGCGTCTTTTTTGTTTTGCAATTATAGATTTCTAGGTTGAACTACTGTATTATTGTTCAAATGAATCGGTGTTTCATTATTTGAATTCTCATCGGTATTACCTTCAAATCCTGGATTTAATATAATATTAGGAACCAACTCGATTACTTCCTGTTCTTCTGGAACTTTATATAAAAATTAATATAGAAAATGATTTCTAAATCAAAAATACCTGTAGGAACTCGACATTCTTGATAAAGAAGAAAACAAGTCCCCAAACCGAGCAATATTAACGTCCCCATCACAATTCCAACAGCAATCGCCCAAATTCTTGTATCGAATTTATCAGCACCGGCCAGCATACGTCGCGCCAATTGTTCCTCTTTATATTCATCCAAAGTTGTACCGATTACATAGGCGATTTCCCCACGACCAAGTTGATTTGTTGCCCATATACGAAATTCGTACGTCGTATTCGGTGTGAGTTTATATACATCGATTTGTCGCTAAAAAACTCGAATAGATTTGAATTTTCGATTCGAAAATTGGTATAATTACCGAATTCGGTGTGATATGATTAGGAGATATCGGTATCCAACTCCCATTTGAACCATATAGTCGATATTGAGCAGTAAAATTGATTATCGGATAGCCGCCAGTACCGTTAACTTCCCATATTATCAACGCTAATATTGAACTGGGCTTGACGATAACGTTCTCCAAAGGTGGTGGTGGTGCTAACAATCAATATTGATTAATAAGAAATTAGAGGAATTGTAAATATTACTTCGTACGACGACTTTCATGCGGTATCGTTCTTCGTCAACAACGTTAGCTTTGAAACAGGCATAAATTCCATCATCATCACGTTCAACATTCATTAGAAACAATAAACCATCATCGAGTACTGTTAAACGATTGATTTGGTGATCTTCACGTTCTTCACGTACCCAGACGATTTCTTTTGTGTTCGACAATGGACATTTTAATGTTAAATTACGTCCAATATCAACAGCAACCTCTTTGATCTTACTACCTAGAAATCAACATTTTCCCTATAGTGATCCGAAATAAATACAAATAAATTTTGTACCTTTCACAATAGTAAAACATAAAATTGCACAAAATACAAATTGCCGTTTAATACACATAATTCCATAGTTTCTTATTCAACAAATAATAAAAAATTAAAATCCATTATTGCTAATTATGTTTGATTTGTGACAACCACCACCACCATATCAACATCACCACCACCCACACAAAACTAAAATTATTGATCACCAATCGAATAATACAAAATCCCCCAAACTTGCATACAATAAATTACATTGAACAGATGACTATTAAGTTGGCAGTAGTGGTAAATAGCATTCAATCTGTCAAATCTGTTATAATTTTGAGTCCATTTAATAACAGCTGTGTTTTGTGATTGTTTTGGTTTTTTTCTAGTCAAATCCATTAAATTTACATGGATTTAAATTGTTGGTTTTGTTATTTTTATCACGATGAAAAAATTGGTGTTTACACCGTAATTTAACCTAAAAATGTAAGTGAAAACAAAAGAGTTTCGATTTATCGTTTGTTTGAAAAAATAACAGCCACTTGATTGTTTACAAAAATTAAAATTTCAAAAAGTTGATAATTATCGGGCGTTTTAATCAATTTTATTCATGTACTTTAATTCACAATAATACGCTAAATAATTATTAATTAAAGCGTGAAATTATATTTTATATTTCGGGTAATGTTGATTTTCAATTTATCTGATTTACAATTGGTCGACTTACAATAAAAAGCGATCTGATTGGTTCATTGATATTTGAATTTGTCCAATGAAAATCGATTTTGATAATAAACAATCTTTAATTAATTGAAAATCGATTAACTTCAATAAAATAGAGAGTGAAATTGATTATCTAATAAATTTTCAATAAAAATCCAATTTAACTAATTGCCTTCGGTTGTCCGTTGAAATTTCGATTTATTATAAAAAATTGTACGTGTATAGAGATTGATGAAAATATTGATTTTAATACAATGGAAAGAGATAGGATGTTGTTGACGGTGGTATGAAACTAAATGGGAAATTGTCCGTTACCTTTGACATTTAAACGGCTCGATCCCAGGCATAGCAAACTAGCAAAACAGCCACCAATTCTACAGCAAATCAACTAATCAAAAAGCAGCTGAATATGTAGAGAATTACAAAAAAATTAATCATTAGTTTAATTAAATTCGCAATTTATCCTTAAAATTGTAAACAAATGCAATATTTTTATTTAGCCGTTTACCGTTTGATACAACAGGATATCCTCCCAGACAGCAAATGTTCAGTTTCCCTTAAAAATCGGTAATTGTACGGAAAAATTTGCAGTTTATTTTTAGGCTTTAGAGAGGATTATAAAAAAATTAAAACTGAACGAAACATTTCTAGTTAATGTTTGTTTAGCATTAGTTGATAATTGATGATGGTTTTAAATGTTTATAGACCGCTGCTTATATAAAATCACAATAAAACGTTATAATATCAACAGTTTTCTCTGTTGTGTATAAAAATACGTCGATGGTGACGAAAATAGAAATTTACAAAAAGCTTCCAGAATTGTATCAAAATACAAAGTTCAGGAAATTGTAAACAATTTTGGATACATTTCCGCTTATGTAAGTTATCATTTTCCTTGTTTTTGTGTTTATTTTATTTTGTTTTCTGGCAACTTTATGAAAAATTTGTTATTGTTGCTTATGTCTGGTATGAGTGCCAAAAATTTCTAATTGTCTCGATCGCTTTTATTTCGGATGATTTTATAGAAATTTTATAGATAATGAACATTAGAATTGACGATAACGAAATATAGTTTTAATGTGAATATTATTTATTTGCTTATTCGTGTAATATCAATATACGATTACGTGTAATTTAGATAGTGTTTATTCATTATTCTGTAATTTTGAGCAATATACTAAGACCGAAGGTTAACAACTCTTTTTTGTTGTTATTTAATAATAAGCGAAGTGTCAAAGTCGAGTACTCTTGATATTTGTATAATGATCAATACTTCAAAGGTTTACCCATCATGATAAAGTCTAATAGCGCTCATTGCTTTGTCTTGTAAAATATCCAATCAGAATCTTCTACTTCATGTATTGTTAAGATGAATAGTCCTGTTTGTAGCAGTTATCTCTTCTGATAACGAATTCTCGTGTCTTTTGATCAACATTTCAGTATCGGTTTCTTAGAAATCATGCCATCTTTCCTTTAATTGAAAAACTGATTCAAAAATCGTCAATTTCGCATGCAAAATATTGGAAATAAACTAAAAAATTAATAAAAATTAGATCCCTTGAAGGCTTACTTTTGAACCGACAAAAAACTTTCCAAATTGCAGCAACATTTTTGAGGTGCCTTTACGATTTGTCACTTATTAAATGTAAATATTTCCATCGAGCTATTAATTGATCAATTAAAGATATAAGAATCTAATTATAGTTCCAACTAATTGCCTTACAATTTCCACTTATAAACACCTAGAAAATGAACTTTGACAGGCACAATAATAATGTAATGAGTAGCAGTTTTAGACAGTATCATGCTAAATAATCAATTAACAAGTTGAAGATAATAAACAGGCTCCCAACGTAGGTAAATGGGAGCAATTTCTCCGTAAATCTGCCAGTTTTTGTTAACTTTTCGGGGTAAACAAACAGCACCTATACTAATGACTGTTGTATAAATAATTATACTTAAAATGTAACAAAAATAAATGAGAATAGATTTAGATGCACTACTGTTGTCGACACGATGTGTTCATTTTAAATTAAATATTCTACAAACTGGAGATCTCTACCCTGTTGATCCAAAATAATGCAAATTTTCAGCACTGCGGGGGTGTAAAATAAACTATACAATTGTGTATTTACTATTGTACTAACAGAGATGAGGATCTTATTTTGCTCAATCTACGTTTTACTAATTAGAAAATCTCTGTTGATTTCAGTTTGTTCAAATTTCCAGGGTTTAATCCTAATCTCAGACAAGCAATAAAGTCGTTTATAACGTCAGCTCTAACATTATAAATATCATAAATAATTTCCAGCCATTAAGATACGGCTGGTTAAAAATTTTCTATACATGAAAAACACCAAATTGTAAATTAAATGTGAGCTATAATAAAATTAGTTTCTAGATTTAATGGTTTGGAAATGTTAAATTGGAGGAAAAAAATTACATAAATGCGAGTTTATTCAAAAAATGCGTTATAAATAATTTGTTTTTGAAAAGAATTACAATCTTTGAATGATTATATTGAAGAAAATGTCGGTTTTCTTGTTATAAAAAATCAGAAAATTATTAGAATATATTTCTATTTCTACGACAATGTCGTTGGAGTAATTTTTTTCATTACATTTATTACAATTTATTACATGTAAATTTGTAATCATTAAGGAGATAAGTATATATCCTGACTGACAAGCAGAACGATGATTGTATAACATTATGTTCCCATTATTGTTTTCCGTATGGTTTTATATAGAAAATATTGTAGGTCCGGTCGATCAATAGGGCTTCGTCACCTAGTTCGGGGCGTTCAGAAGAGAGCGCAGATTCGTGGAGTAAAGTTGGAATATAACATTTTCTCCGTAACACAGACGTTCGCGGTTGTTGGAAAAATTATTATCTTACAATATCGGTAAAAATAAATTAAATAAACGGATATGATGCCGTCTAAAACTGTGATTCATTCATCAAAAATTGATTAATCAGTGAAAATGTGACGATTTAAAATTGTTGGTAAGTGTTGAGCTAATAAACAAACAGCAACAATGTAATCAATTCTGTGGGAAATTTGGTAAGTTGTTTGGGTAAAAAGGCCGTTTTTGTGGTAGTTTAGTAGATTTTTCTATTAGAAAATTTCCAGGCGCAAAATTTTGTTTTAAATTAGATTAACATTAGTAGGACTTCCAGATTAACGGAAGTATTAAGAGAAAGGCCATTATAAAAAGGATTAAATTGATGACAATTTCTTTGTTTACTTTCAATTCAATTATAGAGCTACGTAATTGAAAGTTTGATCTGTGCTCATTTAACTATTTCATTTCATTTATCCCAATTTTCTCCTGGTTTTTATCGAATTTTTTCATAATTTTTAATTGATGGAATTTTTCAGGTTGACTATGTTCGAATTTTGGCGCATCTATATCAAATCTAAATAATAGAAGAATTATTTAAAGAAACGAAATAATAAAAGTCCTCGTCAGCCATGCTCATCAAAGAATACCGTATACCTCTACCACTCACAGTAGAGGAGTACCGAATAGCTCAACTCTATATGATTGCTGTAAGTGTATCCACTTGAAGTTTACCTCTGGTATTCTAGTTTGTTTTATTTTTAGAAAAAAAGCCGTGAAGAGAGTAGTGGAGCTGGTAGTGGTGTTGAAATTCTCGTTAATGAACCGTACAAAGATGGGCCTGGCGGACAGGGACAATACACAAAAAAAATCTATCATGTCGGTAGTCATCTACCTGGTAAATTCAATTTTAAATCAATACAAATGTTGATGATAAACCGTTTTTTTTTTATTAGGTTGGTTGAAAGGAATCCTCCCAAAAACAGCTCTAATGGTAGAGGAGGAAGCTTGGAATGCTTATCCATATACAAAAACACGCTATACATGCCCGTTTGTTGAGAAATTCTCTTTAGAAATTGAAACTTACTATTATGCTGATAATGGTCATCAAGAGAATGTATTCAATTTAACTGGTAGCGATCTACGTAGTCGTATCGTTGATGTTATTGATGTTGTTAAAGATCAATTATACGGTGCTGATTATATTAAAGACGAAGATCCAACGTTTTATAAATCGGAAAAAGCCGGACGTGGACCGTTAACTGAAAATTGGTTGGATGAATATTGGCGAGAAGTACAAGGCAAAGAACAACCGCTACCAAATGGTAAAGCTTTAATGTGTGCTTATAAATTATGTAGAGTCGAATTCAGATATTGGGGTATGCAGACGAAGATTGAAAAATTCATACACGATATAGGTAATTTTTGTAAAATTAATAAATAAAAAAATAATTAAAATTAATTAGCTTTACGGAAAACAATGTTGAGAGCCCATCGACAAGCTTGGGCATGGCAAGATGAATGGCATGGTTTAACAATGGAAGATATTCGGGAAATTGAACGACAAACACAATTAGCATTGAAACGGAAAATGGGACAACTTGATGAGGAAGAGATTGGTAATTAAATAAATCCTCAACATAACAATTGGTAAATTAATAAAATTTTAGATGAAGATGACAACTTTACTAATAGTACAATTAAAGAAGATCCAGTTAAAACTTTAGCTGCCACACTTGGTAGTATTGAAGTAACCGAAGATAGTCCATTACCGACGAAAAACACAAACATTCCATCAATACAAACCAGTTCGGACACCGATCTATCGCCAGATGATGACCGGTAAGTTTTATTTTAATTAATTGTTAAATTATTAAATTATTTATTATAGAATTAGTTGTAAACGTGACGATAAATGGCAGCAAGTACCGCGCGGTTTACATTCACCGAGTTCATCATCTGTGAAAAGTTTCGATTTACAAGTGGCCAATTGGCGTATTGAAAGTTTAGGTAGAGATTCTGATACGGGTTCAGATGAGGAATTTTTCGATTGTGAAGATTCCTCATCGTTAGCTAAATGGAGTTCTTTAGATTTACTAACTGAAGAAGATCCAGAGACTACCTCACCGACCGTTGTTAATACCAATGGTAAATTTAATTTTTTTCAATAGTTTTTAATTAATTTTATTAATTTTAATAGATGACAGTATATTTTCACCGACATTCCTCCAACGTGTAGCTAGCGAGAAAGGTAATCGTAAATTAATGCAACGTGGTAAAGTGAATTCATTAGATGCTTCATATCCTGAATCACCGAATGCTTCATCTGGACATTTATCGTGTAATACAACTGTGTTATTATTAGTTTTACATGCTGGTAGTGTATTAGATGCTAATGTTGATATGGCTGCAAAGAAATCAGATGTGACAACATTACGTGGTGCATTTGAATCGGTAATACGGCAACATTATCCAACATTACTCGGTCATGTTGCTATACGTTTAGTGTCATGTCCGTCATTATGTACAGAAGGACTTGCCATTCTGTCTAGGTATTATTTTCACTATTTATTAATTTATTTGTAATTAAATTGAATTTTTAAACAGTCTAAGCCCCTATAGTTTCGATGTATCGCCTTCTTGTACAGATGTCCCCCAAATCACTCATGATTCCATTCCAATTGGTGCTATTCCAATTCTATCTACTTGCTCTTCAGATTATGTGGATTCTGTATCACGGACAATCAATGCTGCTAATACTGCTTATCAAGGTTTTATATTTTCTTATCTTATCAAATAGTTTCTAATCAATTATTGTAGAATTTTTAAAATCTGAAGAAGGTCAAGGCTTCACCGGACAAGTCTCAATTGTGGCCGATTCAATCGGTTCAATTCTAGCATACGATGCACTATGTAGATCAACAAAATATCAATCTAGACATGGCAGTGAAAATAATATTTTAGATAACGATAATCGAGGTAATTTCCAATATTAATTCGATATTTTTTAAAATCGTTGAAAAAAAGTTAGAATTGATTCTAGATGAAATCCAAATCAATGAAACTGGCCATTTAACTGCTCCATCACCACGTCGCCGTTCATCCTCCACTAGTGATCATTCAAATCAAATCAAATTTGAATTCGATATTGTCGATTTTTTTATGTTCGGTAGTCCATTAGCTCTTGTTTTAGCCTACAGAAAAATCGCCTCACTTGACGAGAAGACCAGTAAGTTGTTTATTTTGAATTAAACTAAATTTTAATTGTAAAACTATAGGTACTATAACCCGTCCGAATTGTCTACAAGTCTATAATCTATTCCATCCAACTGATCCAGTAGCGGCCCGTTTAGAACCGTTATTGTCGGCGAGATTTTCGATATTACCACCGGTGAATGTTGCACGTTATGCTAAATATCCGTTAGGAAATGGACAGCCATATCATTTACGTAAGTTGTAATTGTAATCTTCCAATAAACTAACTTTATTATTTGGTTTAATGAAAACTCCAGTAGTGCTAGTTTGACTAACCTTATATAATCTTGTAGTTGAAATTCTTCAAACTAATCCCCAGATGTTTAGTGATTGTTCACAACACAGACGTTTATCTGAAGTTTCTATACAAAGTACCGTTTCTGGATTAATTGATAATATTCCACTACAAGCTATAACCGCTTGTAAGTATCTATAAATCCAATTTCATCAGTTATATCGATTGATACTTTCTAATTATTTAATGATCGATTTATTTTTTGTATAGTACAACAAAAATGGTGGGGTGGTAAACGTTTAGATTACGCCCTATATTGTCCGGAAGGTTTATCAAATTTCCCAACAAATGCGCTACCACATCTATTCCATGCTAGTTATTGGGAAAGTTGTGATGTTATCGCTTTTATATTGAGACAAATTGGCGGTATTGAGGCGACACCATTAACTGATATTGAAGAACGTGAATTGAGTTTTAAACCGGGACAACCGCGCGAGAAATGGATTAAAAAACGTACATCAGTTAAAGTTAAAGTAATTCCTCTACAATCGAACAAAACGATAAATTTTAAAATGTTGTTTTTTTCAAAGAATGTCACAGCAAATCATCGCGCCAACGATGTGATAGTCCGAGAAGGTGCCCCGCAAGTTTTAACAGCCCGTTTCGCTTACGGTCCGTTAGATATGTTCGAATTAACTGGCGAAAAAGTCGATATTCATGTAATGAAAGATGGACCGGTTGGCGAGTGGACCCAGATTGCTACTGAAGTAACCGATAGGAATGGTCGAATTACTCATGTTATAACTGAAGATAAATCTTTAGGTTATGGTTTATATCCGGTTAAGGTATAGGTGTATTTTGTGTTTTATTTTAAAATTTTTGGATTTTTTATATAGATGGTTGTACGTGGTGATCATACTTCTGTTGATTTTTTCTTGGCTGTAGTACCACCAAAAACCGAATGTGTAGTATTTAGTATTGATGGTTCCTTTACTGCTAGTGTATCAGTAACAGGACGTGATCCAAAAGTGAGAGCTGGAGCTGTTGATGTAGTCCGGTAATTATTTTATTATAAAATTCGTGATTAATATTTTGATTGTTTTATTAATATTTATAGACATTGGCAAGAACTTGGCTATTTAATTATTTATATAACAGGCCGACCTGATATGCAACATAGACGTGTGGTTTCATGGTTATCACAACATAATTTCCCACATGGTTTAGTCTCGTTCGCTGACGGTCTTTCCACTGATCCATTACGCCACAAAACCGTTTGTCTCAATAATCTTATTCAAGTATGTTAAGAAATTATAAAAACCAAGAGATACTTTCAATAGACCCTCCTCTTGGTTCATCCCTATATTATTATTATTTGTAAATTATATTGTAGAATCATGGTGTTATAATCCATGCAGCTTATGGTAGTAGTAAAGATATTAGCGTTTATACATCAATTGGTTTAAAACAGAAACAGATTTTTATTGTTGGTAAAGCATCGAAAAAACAACATACTCAAGCAACCATATTAACCGATGGTTATGCTGCCCATTTAACACAATTAATGGCACATGGTGGTTCCCGACCAGCTCAAGGCAATGCCCGTATGGTTATACCGCGTGGTTATTTCGGTCTTCCTGGACAAAGTTTCTCTAGACGAAGAAGGTAAGTTTGCCTCGACTTCTCCTATAAATTTCTATAAAATAAAAATTTGCAAATATCTATAATACTGTTACAATTTATTATTATTTTATATATGTATAGATAAAGTTTTCGCATCTTAATTGATGCTAGTAGAGGATAAATTGCATAAAAAAGATTATTAATTTGTCTTAAATATTAGAATGGTAGGTGGATTAGTATTGCAAAAGAAATTATGCATGTGGTGGTTGTTCATTGTTTCAGCCATGATACGAGCATCTCATCACCTGTACGCAACAGTGGTTTTCTGAAGCGCAAGGTTTACATTAGTCACGTATAATTTGATTAAAAAAAATCATTTAATGAACGAAATCAAAAAATAACGAGAATCAAATGGTAATTATTGATAACCTTGTGCACAAAATCATTATCATTTAGTAGTTTGCACTAGATTCTAAAATCACGATAATAGAGTAAAATATAAAATAATTTATACAATTTAAAGAATTAAAGGTAAATTATATTACTAAAAATAACACCTACCTCTAAATAATATTGAATAATTATAAATATAAAAATATAAATAAATCACCGATATTATTAATTGTTATCTAAATATTTGTATGTGGATAAGTAGCAAATTTAAGTAGCACTGAAATAGTAGTTGCAACTTGCTTTTTAATTTATTTTCGTTAAAATTTAAATAATTTTAAAGTGCATACTTCAATTGCTACTGCTCGTTGTAGTAATTTCGATTTTATTTGAACGAATAATATAGAAAATGTCCTATTGTTAGAAACAACGAACTTGGCGCATCCACCATTCTTACACCAAATCCTAGGACAAATTTCTATATTATTTACTGATTTGTGGAATTAATCGATTTAATTTCTATTTGAATTTGATTAGTCGATCAGCGAAACGTGCCACTTCCTATCCGATTGCAACTGAGGGTACACCGTTAGAACGTTCGTTGAGTTCACGACGTTATCAATTGCCAAAACCTACGCTTTCACCATTTGGAAATCACAGTCCTGGTTAAATAAATTACAGATTATAGCCGGAACAAGAAATTTAGAGTTTATTATTGTTTATATTTTTCTACCTTTTAACATATTATCTAAAAATAAATCAAGAATCTATATATAAAAATAGAAACTCTAAGTTATATTATTGATAGAAATGAACACTATTTATTCAGTCTGTAATAAATCATGTTGTTAATGTTATTGTTGGAACGAATATTTTTGTTTAAAAATATCAATGCAGAAAGAACAATTCATCGTTCAGTGATAATGTAATTTGCTTATTAATTGTTGTAAAGCTACTATATGTGTAAATATTTTATGTAAAAAAGATATAAACTCGTTATATGACAATTTAAGAGCCAGACAATGGTAATAGTAATTATTATACGTATAATAGTTATACAAAAAGAACTTTAATTATTTTTTTAAATAAAGTACAAATACGGTAAATGAAACCAAATGAAACAAGAATATTGTAAGAATTTAGTTTATTTTTTAATTGTAATCAAGTCTATTTTTCCAAAGTATCCTATTATTTAGATCTAATTATAATTAGCGTGATTCTTATACATATTTTCAAGAAATATCCTTGCTTTAACAAGAGTAGTTGTGATCTTACAAAAACAATGTTGTTCATGTTTATATACTATAATTATTGTTAGTTTCTAAGTACTTTGAGCTCTTATAGAATTCAAAGTACAAATTAATTTATTCTAAAAAAACTGGAGTCTATCTTCAAAGTTAGTGATCGATTATTTATTTCAATTACCATTGTAAATTTGGAAATTTGTAGGTTGTGATAGATTTTAAAATGAACAAAACAAACCAAAAAAACAAGTAATATGAATAAATGTTTATGTCAGTATCTGTGTTTATATTATTAATTATAATTTTTTAAATAATTTACTTTAATAACCGCTAAATATAATTTAAAAATCTTCAATTTGTTGTTTTAATTGAAACAAATTTCAAGGTTAATTGTTAAATATTGCACAATTTTTGTAGAATTGCAATGTTGTCAGATTCACTATTTTTTCGGTAGATATTTTCTTTAATCGTTCTCCCAGCGTTATTAACCGTTTCTTAAGTTTCTTCCCTACGATAGGGGCCACATAATGTTCATTTTTATTTTATTGTTAGTAAAAATTAAAATAAAAAGCTCAAATATTTAAAGAAAAGAATTAAAAGAAACATTGTCCCGTATTCACAGAATTTTTAAGGAGAGTCTTCAATGATGAAGATCATTTTCTATCTCTTTTTTTAGAAGACTCACTATCCTCTNGAGAAAGATAGATAGTGGTCAGAATACGAATGAAAATCTTGATGCTGTCAACAGTGAAATAGAGAAGCTGCGTAGTCGTAAATGCGTTGGTAGTCTCTGAAGAGATTTCCAAGCATCAGTTGGTCCGGCACATTTTTTTTAACTTCGACAAACTTCGAGAATGGTCGTCTTATATTTCGGTAGTATCCGTACATAGAATTGTAGTTGACCAAATTATTAGATGTCATCAAAATTTTAGAGGGTGCGATAGATAGTTTGATTCCTCTCTTTTTTTTGAAGAGAATACTTTATTTCCTAAAAAATCTTTGAATACCCCCCATTGTTTCTTATGGGGGATTGAAAGTTACCGTTCACTTCTTAAGGTTGATTCACACCGACAGTTTGAAAAATGGGCGTTAAATTGCAATATTTCTTATTTTTGAAGCTTTGGAGGTATACATGGATTGAGATAATCAAAAAATATTACTACAATTAATATCATCATTAATTTTTAATTAATTTTCTGCTTGTTCACCGTCAACTTTACACAGATTCTTATCAGAAATTTCACTAATTTATAGACAATAATCGACAACAATAGAGCGATAGATAAAACAAAAGCGATTATATCTAAGCAATAGTA
>JACDRP010000825.1:0-21721 GCA_013841185.1 Hycleus phaleratus | reverse complement strand
CGAAAATCTTTCGGAAAATTCGTGTTAAACAAGACCGTTTCCGACTTAACTCACAGAGCAACGGATAGACAAAAAAGGGAATTTTTGATTAATTATCTCTTTTAGTTGAACCGACGCGTATATCTCGTTAAAAAGGGCGCTGCTCGGCCTAAAACAACATGTTCGGAAAATTCGGAATTATAGAGGAAAATTTAGAGCATCTTTTTCTTATGTTTTTTTATATTTTCCTCTATAATTTAGTCAATAATGCTTATTTTTCAATGATTCTCTGCTCTATATAGTAAATTAAAAGCCCTTTTCCGATATTCGAGAAACTTTCCTTTAGTTTTCGGGGAAATGGGAAAAACGGAAATATTTTGAGAGGTTTCACCTTTATGCACCGGGTTTTTTCAAATTGTAGACAATTCTAATTTAAAATTATTCGATTATTGTCAGAAAATCTGGGAAAGTGCACTACTGAAAAAGTCCCGGAAAAGTACAAGTTTGAATGGGTTTAGTGTTGCAAACTTGTGCCAATAAAAGCCGGACTGGGGGTGTTTTTTCTTGTTGCACCGATGCATTTTACAAATCATGTTGCAGACAGTTAAATAGGAGAGCAAGCTAGAATTCGAGCGTTTAATCGTATCATATACTTAAACAAATCACAGCCCACTGGTCATTTAACGAACATGCTGTTGTCTTTGGTATAGCAGATCGTATATTTCAACGTAAAACTAGCCAGTATTAAGACTAAATTATCCCCAACTCATCAATTTAAAGGATTTTTAATCATTTTAGATAGCAGCGTTGCTCAAGAATCGTCTATTTAGATTTTATGATTGCGTAATGTAAATTTCAATAGTTGAGAATTTGAGTTGATAATTGAACAAAGAACCTAGATCCGGTCCTGTGTATTCGTTAAGCTTTCATGTTATACATGTAGATAGAATATTTGAATAAAACCAGCGTCTATTGTGTGTTTCGAAATATTTGCGTGCATGTTAAATCTGAGATAGATGAGCTTTTCAACACACGAATTATTCGTCAATTAGAAACGCACGTTTGCTTCATTAGAAACATTGTATAATGGCCTCTATCCAATGACGTCACATTTAAATTATTCTTATTATTGTTGTTTTCAATAGCAAGCCGGGAGTCCGCATTCGCGTACGCCCTCGCCTCAGCTGGTGTGACCTACACAGTTTCAAGAGCATGCCGCGATGGCCAATTGAGCTCGTGCGGTTGTTCCCGTAAAGGCCGTCCAAGGGATTTACGCAAAGATTGGGTCTGGGGTGGTTGCGGCGATAATCTCGAATACGGCTACAAGTAAGTTTTTGAAAAATCGTCGTAAATTTGGCCCTTCTATAAATGTCACCACGACCCTCTCTGTATCATCCGTCATTTATAAACCAAAACAAATTGGATGCTTGCATGAAATCCTGGATGCGTCCATTGAATTGATGAGTGTAATAAATCACGGCATCTTATTGTTGTAGGTTCACACAGAATTTCGTCGATATTCGTGAAAAAGAGAGGAAATTCAAACGGGGCACCAAAGGACAAGGACGCTTGATGATGAATTTACACAATAATGAAGCCGGACGGCGGGTGAGTTCCCTTTTATTTACTCCAATCGTTTTTTAATACAAAAAAATAAGATTGTTCTCGGTAATAAATGTTACAATGTAACAGCTACCTGATTCACCATTAAAAAGATAAGTTTATAGCCCGGTTCAATGCTTCAACTGAAGGTTAGTCATTTTTCCCTTCTATAATAATTTAACAGTAAAAATATAAGATTTAAGGTGATTATAACAGGCTATTTCAACGGAAAAAAGCCACATTGAAGGCTACAAGATCGCATGACAAACTCCAATCATTCTGTAAATAGGCGACAACATTCAACTGTTTTATCATTAAACTACTTGATAATGACATTAGCATTAAACCGATGCCGTGTTGACTATCAACATAGAAGCTGTTAGATTATTTTAAAAGAAAAAAATCCAAAGACATTATTTGATTAATGAAGAAGGTATTTGACTTCCTTCCACTCCAAGGCTATCCTCAAGACCACTCACGGATAAAATATTAGATTGAATGTTGATTATTAATTGCAACTGTAGATGTTATCGCTGAGTTTATTTGCTGACTTGTCGACTTGGATTTATCTTGTATGTTGCGTTCATCCTAATTATCAAGCGACTTGTTTTTTATTTATTAATAAAATACTAATCGTAGGCCGGCCGCAGTCAATGAATAATGACTCTGTTCGATCGTACCAACAAGGGTTTTCCTCCATGTTTGTGTTGTTGTGTTGTAACTAGCCAAGGGATTTATAGATTTCTATTATAATACTAGAAACTGATATAAAAACAGTCTTAAAACTGTCAACTTCTCAAACACAAAACCGACATGAAAATACTATAAAATAACTAATTTGAATTTTAATTTCAGGCGGTTTTTGAAAAGTCCAAAGTCACCTGTAAGTGTCACGGTGTCTCCGGGTCGTGCTCCTTGATCACCTGTTGGCAACAATTGGCCAGTTTCCGGGAGATAGGTAAGGACCAATTTTGAAATTGTTGGCCATCTCGACAAGAGGCCGTGGCAGGCTCAGACTGGACAGGGCCCTTTGAATGATCAATTTTTAAGTATGGTTTTGGTAATATCACAAAATTGAAACAGAACATTTCAAGGCGGATCTTCATTTCAAAAAATTCCGACCCAATTTTGAGTTGCAGGAGCAAATTTTGCAGCATCTCCTAATAATTTTATATTCTTCCTCGCAAATTTACCAATTGTATATAATTTTCAATGATTCAAGAAATTTCCCAATCGCTTTGCCAAAAAGTTAAGCGCCTTTTTACACTTTGCTATCGATTTGGTGTCGAAACTTTCGCAATATTTATTGATCGATAATTTGTCTATTTTCGTAAATATTGCAGCATTCGAAAGAGCATTACAAGAAGCATTAGAGAAAGTTTTTCATTTTGGAAAATTCTACTTGAATTTGAATTTANATTTGAATTTAAATTGAATTTCTCCCATATTTTTGCACATTCTTCTATATTTTCGCCGATAATTTAGCTAATTCTATAAATTTACGAATGATTTTTGCAAAGTAAATAGAAAATAGAAAGCGCTTTCCAAATTTCCAAGAAATTTATCAATCGCCTCGCTAGTTCCCCGAGAAATTGCCAAAAATTGTATTACACCTTTTTCTCGATTTAATATTTTATTAATCGATAATTCGCCTGCTTTTGGAGATAAATAAAATTAGAAAGAGAATTTCAAAGAGCACGTAAGAAAGTTTCTAATTCCGGTTCGATTGAATCTGCTCAGCAACAAGCGAAAAGCCCACCATTTGTCGCTACATCGGTAAAGATCAAGTGCGGGGCCCAAATCGTCCACTCCGGCACTGCTATTTGGTAGATCTTCGATAAATAAGACTGTGATTGTCTTTTATAGGCCATTTTACGGCCGCCTTCTCTTTTACGATAATAAAATCTCGACGAGACAGGTGAATTTTCGTGTCGATTAACTTTCAACAATAATCATGGATTTCGTTTTTCCGTCTCGTATTTGTTACAGTCGACAGTTCATAGGTTACACACCCAACTATAAAGAATTGGGCTTTTGTAGGCATTTTTTCGATAATTAGAAAGCGAATAAATTCGAAACGATTTAATTCAATAGGACCATAAATAAGGCGTAATAGCGATAAAAATTACAGTAATTTCGTATATCAATTGGAGATAGTTGAAATGGTACCTTGACCTTCTAGAAAACGTACACTGGAGCTAATTCAACTCGATATTTGAACAGTCAAGTTGACTAAAATCGAATCGAAAAGCTGTTGTTAAACGAATTCAATTCTAATATTCATGAAAGTTGATTTATTGTCCTCTTCAGCGCCATTGTTGCACACCAATTTCCGTACTCCGATTATCCATTTATGAAGATAGCCAATCCATATAATCACATCCCTTATTCTATAGCCGTTCTATAAATATTAATGGCCACGATATAAGCATTGTATGCTAATTATTCGAACAATTTCACGGTGATTTATCAAGCTAGTTGGAAATGATGTTTTTTCGTTCAAGACAAGTCAAAAGGGGGACGATTCATCTCGAATTTCCAGTCATTATTGTTGGTGACAATTATGTAGATGTAACGAATTATTCACGCCCTTTATACACCTTATGTTGGCGACAATGAAAAATCTAATTGACGACAGGGAAAAATTGTGCAAAACACTAGTATGATGGTTAATTAGCATAAAACAAGCATGGAACATTGACGATTTTAACAACAAGCTCGTCCGACATGTTTTACATGTTTCATGCTTAGATAAATGGGTTTGGTTGGATTACAACGGACCTCACACAGTCACCTTCACCCTTTTCTACTTGCATTTGTGTTAATTACAAGATATTAAATTGATTGATAACGAAAGCGCGTTCCATCGAGATATAGCCAACAAATTGGACATTTTTATTGGTGAAAGTCAACTAACAACCGATTTTCGATGACCCAATGCATATTAATAAATTTATTAATTGACCCAACTGAGAGTAAACAATTCTAGCACGTAGGTGGATTGTTTATTTGCTTTCAACTAAATCTTATGCAACGATTTTTACCTAATTACCTCCATCGACCGCCCTGATAACTGGCGGCTATTACGCCTCCACAACTTCCATTGAACAATTTCTGTTTTCCAGGTAATTATTTGAGAGATAAATACGATGGTGCTACAGAGGTGCGTGTGAATCGTCGTGGACGTCTTCAGGTGCCCGATCCGACGTTTCGTGTACCAACCGTTCACGATTTGGTCTATTTGGAGGATTCACCGAATTATTGTGTACGTGACGAACGTGTCGGTTCGCTAGGTACACAAGGACGGCCCTGTAATCGTACATCGCAAGATTTAGATGGTTGTAATTTGTTGTGTTGTGGTCGTGGTTATAATACGTTGAAATCTACAATTAGGGAGCGGTGTCATTGCAAGTTCAAGTGGTGTTGTCAGGTGGAGTGTAAGACTTGTGTACGATCGGTGGACATGCACACGTGCAAGTAATTTGTACAAACAATTCTACTTGGAATAAGTGGAAAAATATAAAAAGAGAGAAGGAGTAAAAAGTGGCAAGTGGTGGAAAAACCAACAAGAACTAGAAGAGGATTGAGTGTGTTGTTTGTGAAGGTGTCGGAGAAGTGACACTTTTCTTTTTCCGTTCAAAAACAAAAGTCTAAAGTATTTATTTTGTTACTATTTATTATTTCTTTGATTCTTATTAAAATACATATATTTATATTTAGTTTTATAATTAATTTTCAAAAATTTTCAAAAAAACGAAAGACTAGAATATCAGTATTATTCGTCATTGTATTTATATATTATAAATCGGAAAAGACTTGATTATCTTTGTATATAATCCCTGTATTGCATTCTTATCGTACAATAAATTTTCTCAACTTTTCCCAATTTTCAAAATTGGCGCCTTACCCAGCATCAACAGCGTTTTCATACAATTATTTTACTAATATAGAAAGAATCTAAATATAGCTCAATACTGTATTGTATAAATACACCAAATTTTAAATAATTTCAACCCTTTTACATTATCATTAAGGCAACTTTTTTTATTTATTATTTTTTTAATTTACTAAAATATCAATCATTTGAAAACGCCATTGGTAAAATCGGCTGTCATTATTAGCGCGACATTGCCGGCTTATGAGTAATTTCTCTAATTTACAGAATAATTGAATGCCATTAAGAAAATTGTTAAATATTTATAAATAAAATGCTTTCTATTTTGCTGGTAACTCATTATGAAAAATTTGTGGACTCAATTCGAGGAACGTAAATTTTTGGTGGATTTATTTCGGCAATTGTCAAATAATTTGAGGTTGTAAAGTGCGGCAACGTTGCTAAATTGTTTGTCAATTCGTGGAATGTCAATCTCTTCGCGATATCCAAGTAATGAACGGATTTTTCTACGATTTCTCAACAAATTCATCTTTATTTGATGTGATTTGTTCATATTTAACAACAATCAATATTTATTTCGTCGATACTCTAACCCAATTACGTGAAAATAGTGATTATAGAGACCTACTAGCCGTCTTTGATAATCTACCGGAATCGCTATATTTTAACGAATTCCAATTAACTTTATTGAAAATCCTATTGATTGTCTTATTCGTGAATTTAACATTAATTTTCATCGCTTGGAAAATCTACGGTAAACGCATTTGTGACCGTTTTATGAGACCAGGTAAGCCCATGTAGAACATAACCTCAAATTTAACCCCAATTCGATTTCAGCAACAAACAAGGCTATCGAAGAACTGAAAGCTAGCGTATCGAAATTGAAACTACCCAAAGAGCACACACCGAGAATCTAGACAGTGATGGCCGAGAAGATCAAGAAATTCTTCGCCAAAAAGAAGGCCGATGCGAAATTTAAACTAGCCGGACCTGGACGCAAATTGAACGAAACCACATCGGCAACATCAACGTCGAGTAAATCGACGTATGTGGCGAAACGTGTTGAGCCGACTGTGGCTACACGACAAGCGGCCGAAGCGGCCGTAGCCAGATTACAAAATCAACAAAGTCGAACTACAACAGCCGGTTTTAATACGTCGTTGGCGGCTATTCAAGCTCAAGTCCGGCGCGAATTGGAGGCTGAAAAGAAGACCGCTACTAATATTGGCGATAATATAAAAATTGTTAAACAATCCAGTAATTCGGAGGAGATTTCACCTCATTTGGCTGTGAAAGGTGTGTTTATTACTCGCATTTATTGATTTTCTATCGAATCTTGTTGTAGGTGTTTATTTTTGTTGTCCATTAATTAGCGATGAAGTTTTAACTAAAGAAGAATGGAGGGTGAAAATTAAAGAGTTTCTTTTCGATCAATTAGAAGAGGAGAGGGGTCTAACTGCTTGTTTAATTATCCATTCGTGTAATTATAACCGTACCAAAGTAATTAATTTGTATAATAAGGCGCGTCAATTTCAATATTTACACAATTTGATTGTAGGTGAATGACTGTGTTGATATTTTATGTCGTTATATTGACAATATTCTTGGAAATCCAACAGAGACGAAATTCCATAAAATTCGTTGTTCCAATGCAACATTCCGTGATAAAGTTGCACCAATATTGGGGGCGATTGAATTCTTGTTTGCTGCCGGATTTCGCCAACAAAAACTCGAAAATAACGGCGTTGAAGACGATTTTTGGGTGTGGGATGAAGTGAATATTGAAGGCATTGAAACATTATTAGTAAATTTTTTGTAATTATTTTTTAATTTAAATATTTACAAAAAAATTCAGCTTCTCAGGGAAACTCTAAAAAGTGAAGATCGTGTTGAATTGGAACTTGATCGTAATCTTCAAGTATTATCACCAGCACAGGCGGCTCAACGAATCGATTTACCACCGGATTTCTACGCCTTAAGTCCTGAAGAACTCAAAAAAGAACAACAATTGAGGTAATTATTATTGAATTTAGCGATTGATTGATTGATTTTTTTTTTTTATTTAGAACGGAAGCAATGGAGAAACAAATGCAATTAAGAACGAAAGCAATGCGTGAAAAGGAGGAAATGCGTGAAATACGTAAATACAAATTTACATTGATACGTATACGGTTTCCCGATGGTTTATATTTACAAGGAACGTTTTCGGTTTATGAGAAATTCGTAGAAGTGATTGATTTTATACAACAAAATCTAGAACATACAGGTTTACCGTTTGTTTTAACATCACCAACGGGGCATAAATTCGAAGAATCTGATTTTGAATCGAGTTTAGCTGATTTACGTTTAGTACCGGCAGTTATTTTAAATTTCCAATGGGATCCATCGATTGCTGATGAAATTGCGACAGCAGGCAATGTGAATTATTTAAAGCCGGAGATAGCAATGAGGATGGAACAATTGTAATTTTAATTCAACATTATTAAAATCATTTTTGAAACTTTTAACTGTTCACTGCTTATTATTCATAGTTTATGCAAGAATTGTTATTTATTTATGGTTATTTACTATATACGATTGGAAGAAATAAATGTATTTTGTAACTCCATTGGTGATTTTTATGGTTGCGTTATCAAATAAAAATTGAGAATACTAGAATTGTTTATTAAAAGATTTCGCAATTTACACAAATTGTGCTTCTTGAACTTACCAATTCGAGCTTAATTTGAAATTAGGCTAATGATCGGATAAATATACAAATTGTTTGGAATTATCGGAAGAAATCACAGTGATAATCACGTGCACTAATTTTAGTTTGCACTTTATCGCGCAATTCCACATTAATGATGCAATTATTTGTTCAAGCAAGACTAACAAAATTTGGTCTCAAATGCCCTTTATTTGTAAAATAGACAAGCACGTCACTGACACAAGGTTTTTTTCAAGAACAACACAAAAATGTCTGAAAGAACTTATCTATTTATGCACAAACACTAAAGATCAGAACAAAGATCAATCGCAATAACAAAATCAATGATAGAAAAGAATTTTGTTTATGGATAAATGTCAACAAATTCACTA
The DNA here is from genome assembly GCA_013841185.1 of Hycleus phaleratus. Lineage (NCBI taxonomy): Eukaryota > Metazoa > Arthropoda > Insecta > Coleoptera > Meloidae > Hycleus > Hycleus phaleratus. The sequence continues at coordinate 13,164 of JACDRP010000825.1, read as the reverse complement.
AAAGTGTCTGACTTATTTTTACCTTGATGGTCTTTACAATCACTACACAATATCAATTTTAGAATTTAATGTCTCCCTTAAAAATACCAAAATAAAAAGATAGAATAGTTAAATTAACAAAAATGAAGTAACTACTTTGCACAATCACTACAACACTGTAGTTGAATAATTCCTGTAAAATAACTACAGTCCTTTCACATAACAGATAAATTCTAACAGAATTTGACACAGATTTAAATTTTTTCAAATTTCATACTGAAGGGCATATATTTTTATTTATGAGAAAGAACTGCAACCACTTAAACTAAAAATTTCACTTTATCACTAACAAAATTACAATAAAATCCCTCATTATTATTATTATTATTAAGATTAATCATTATCATTTTTAAGTGTTTTCTCTCACAAAATCAGTAAACACAATATGTCAAAGCATATAAACACATATCAAGTTTAACATCGTTGCTCACCAACTTCCTGAAAAGTACAATAAAAAATATTTTTAAACTTACGAGTTGAGTTAATTAGAAATTTACAGTTTTATCTGTACGGATTCCTATAAATTATAACTGAAAAAGAAGTTAAATTCTTAAAAATCAAAACGATAAAGAAATGTACGTAAATATGAAAAAATATTGTACAGAACCATATTCAAATTAAATAATAAAAAAAAAAATAGATGTAAAATTATAAAATGTGAAATAAAAAATAATATAAAAATTTAGGCTGTGCCACCACGTACCACAACAATAACCAAATGGTCTTCTTTAATTGCTTCCTCAGATAAATTAGGACATGTACGTTTCAGGAGTTCAGTTGAGAAAGGACAAGGTGGAAATGAATATAAAACACCGGTAGCTTCGGTTTCTTTGTTTAACAATGAAATAACACCAGCTGCTTCTTTTTGTTTCAAATACGATACTAAATTTCGTAATGGTCGTGTTTGTACTGTTGCATCATCATTTGTTACAGATGCTGTTGAACCAGCCAAACCTAAGAAAATTGCATGTGAACTAGCGCCAGATATACGTCGTTGAACATCTTCCAATTTCGGTTGATCTAATCTTAATCTTTGTGTTATTCTTAATTGATGTTTACCATCTTCATCTTTCATTAAACCATCGACAATATCAGTATCACCGTCGATTAAATGAAATTTAGCTGGGAATAAGGAATTTTTTAATATTAAAGCACCTTGCCATATTGTCGTACATTTCCTAGCTACTTCAGGTAATGTACGACTGGAAGCTAATAAACCGGCACGTCTTGAACCATTATCAGAGTCTGAATCTGGTGAACGACGTGGTGAACGTGATCGTGAACGATCACCAGTAGCATTAGTACCACCACCGCCGCCACCACCACGGGAACCTGAACGACGACGTTCATATTCAGGTCCAGAACGTGAACGTCCCCATTCATCTTCACCTTCTGGACCACGATAAGGTCCACGACTGCCGGCTCTACGTTCAGGATATGGTGGACGACCAGCTCTATATCCACGGACATAACCATCTTCATATTCATATTCATATTCAATACGTCGATAAGCTTCTAAAGCTTCCTCATGACCGGGATATGGAGGTTTTGGTCGATATGTAACACCAGGTGTTACATCAGCAAAATCAGTACGTAAACGTCTATCTGGAGCGCCTAAAGGTGCACCTCTCATCTCTTTAACAGCAGCTGTAGCTGCATCTATACTATCATATAAAATATACGCTTGACTGTCACCTTTAACGTAATCAATTTTTTTAATAGCACCAAATCGATCAAATTCACGTTCAAGTTGTGGTACAGATGTCCATGGACCTAAACCACCAACCCATATACGTGTTGTTGGTGTTGCTTTACCATAACCGATTTTACATTGGAATTTTCCAATATATTGACCGGATAATTCAACTTTAGCCCTATGTGCCATATCTAATGTATGAAAACGAACAAATGCAAATGCATTACCAGTACCAGGTGGTGGACGTTTAATATCAATATCTTCAACAACACCATAACGACCAAATATACGTCTTAATTCTTCTTCAGTTATATTAATTTCTAAATTTCCAGCAAATAAAGTTCGTGTAGCTAATGGATCATCTTCTGGTTGTATATGATGTAGATAATTTGGAAATTTATCTTTTTTATTTTCAGGTTTCTCATATGGTGGCCGTGGTACAGCATGTCTTGGTGGTGCATAACCATGACTTGGTGCTAAATGTGGTGGACCATGATGAAGTGGTGGACGTGCTAAATATTCATGATGTGGTGTTGGTAATGCTTCACGTCTATATTCACGATGTACTGGTACACCAGGTGGTGGACCATAAGCACGTTCATAACGATCAATTGGACGTAAACGTTCTGGTGATCTTGGATAATAATGACGATCATATTCTGGACTAATTGATCTCGGTCTACTACGATAAATTTCACTAGAACGTGGTACTTCATATACAGCTTCAACTAATGCAACTTTATCATAAATAATAATACGAGGTTTACCATGTTTAGCATCACGAGCATCTTCGGGATTACGAAAACAAACATAAGCGACACGTTCATCAACATCATGTGATATTCTAATACTTAAATCCCCATATTTTTTATATTCACGATATAATGTATCTTTGATAACTTCATCGCTAGCTTTTGGATGTAAAGCACTAACACATAGTACTTTATATGGATAAGCACGTTCAGGGGGGCGCATATATTCGTCGCGATGCGGCGAAATATATCTGGGCCGTGGACTTGGGGAACGTGCCCGGCTACGGCGACGTATACGTTCCGGTGTTATACGTTCATCTGAACTATCATCATAACGGCCCATACTTGATCTGGAACGTTTACTACGTGGCGGAGTGTCCCTGTCACTACTTTTTTTCATATTCTGTATACGGACTGTTATTTTGTCTCTTCCAGAGGCGATCATACGCACCAACAACCACCAAAACTACACACACCAATTAACGGACAATACACAATGGATGTAATAACACCTTTCGCCTAAAAAAAAAACACAAGAACAAAAAAAAACAATCACTCATAAATTCGTATAGAAAAACACAAAAAAGCGTAACATTTTCGATGATTAGAAATTTTTAAATAGAAAACATACTTTTAACAGCACAGCACTGCAAAACTGCACAAATTCCGATGGAAATTGTTAAATTTTAATTAATTGAAAATTATGCTCTTCACAGGCACGAGAAAATGGCGACGCCGAGTACAAACCGGATGTCGGCCCATCACTCACTTGTCAAAAGCGCAACTATCACAACAAATTCTTTCATTTCTACAAAAATATCACAAAATATCAAACTAGAAAATATTTTAAGAAATTTAGCCGTATTTTGAACAAAAAAAGCGTTAAATTTTATCGACATTCAATATAAAATTGATAATTAATAAACAATTGAATGGTCGCTAGAGGACGCTACTAGTCTATAAAATTGACGATTAATCCATAAAATATTGACTCTGCTAGAAATCAAACAATTTCCAAAAGCATAATCGTACAAAAAAACTACACTTATTAGAAGCTATAATTTAAAATAATTAATTACAACATATCAAACAGCAAGAAATTGTATTGATAGTTTGTTGGAAAATTTGCGAGAAATTAAAGTGTAGAATTCGATGAACAGAATAATTTGACAACTTTGAAATCGTAGTGAGTTCTAGTAACCACACTCACCGCAGCTGTTGCCATTATTACCACATCCTCATATTTTTGTCTTTTATAAACCGTCACAAAACAATTTCTAATTACAACAACATTTTAATTAAATAATTACACAAACTAACTCTAAACCTTACTAGAATCTCCAATATTCAAATTTATTTTGTTTAAATTAGACGAAATGTGGCAACATTGAGTTACTACAAGTATGGTTCAGTTACATAATCTCAAATAACCTCACTTTTGTAAATTTTCCAAATTCTTAATGATTAAATTTTGAAAATGTCTGTATTAAAACGCGTACAGGTAAATTTTTAGCTTTTTTAAAGTAAATTCTCTAAAATTCTTCAAATTCCAGCAATGGGCTACTTTCGCCCGTATTTGGCACGTTTACGATGCCGCCTGGCAAAATCCATTTGACTCAGCTAAATTGATAAGAAAATACCTGATGGGCTTATATAAACCAATCTATCACCCGATGAGTAAACGATTGAATTAATTGACGACAATTAATTACAAGAATTTAATTGTAGATGATTGTGGTGATCATGTAATTGTGATTAATAGTAACGAGATTGCATTACCTGGCGATGAATGGAAGAAACGCGTCTATTTCCACCATACCGGCTATCCTGGTGGTGCTAGTTGGACATTAGCTTGGGAATTACACGAGAAGGATCCAACGATGATTATAAAAAAGGCCGTTTACAACAGTATGGATGGGAATTTACAGAGGCGGCACACAATGCAGCGTCTTCACATATTCCCCGATGAAAACGTACCGGAGGACTTAATGAAGAATGTTTCGAATCAAATACGACAATTACGGCCAATTCCGAAACGTTTGGATCATTATAGAGAGGAGGAAGTGGAGAATTTCCCGAAACTCATCGATTATCCAAAAGATTACATTTTAAAGTAGTTTTTATTGAATAGATTTCGTTTATAAAGTTGTCTATTCGTTCAAATGTAAATCTTTAGCAACAGTATAGGCAGTAACGTGCATCATAAATTTACGATTCGCTTTAAAATTATCGATGGCAAGTTGTCGTTTCGCCTCCCAAGCGTACAATTGGCGATATAACGGCCGGACGAATTTCATACGTCCAATTTCATTCACCCATTTTAGAACTGGTTGTACGACAATTTCCCAATGAGACCGCAATCCGATACGGTACCAACGAAATTTAATTTCAGAATTACGAACTTCACTAAAACCAAACAAATTATCCAAAGTTTCCAATTTTTTAATCGACTGTGATCCGGAATCTTCGATTTTTTGTAGGAAATAAATCAATTGATCCGGCGTTAACGCTTTCAATTCGGCTAAATTAATCGGAATTTCTGTAGAATTCTCGTTCCAATCTACGAATTTTTTAACGAGTTTATCGCAAATATCGGCTAATGTTTTATCGTAATCGGGAATTACAGGCGGCATTCCGGGCGTGTGCAACCATAAATTCCAGTTGATTGATTTAATTGCTGAATTATTGGCGAAATAGTTTTCGAAGAATTCTTGAAAATCGCTGGTTACAATCGATTTGTATTTAAAATGATAGAAATAGGCTCGCAGAAACGGCTCGAATTTGTCTGGTCCGCCGATGGTCGTTTCAAGATAACGCAAGAAAGTTTGCCCTTTTTCGTACGGAACGATAGAGAAGGCGTCGTCGGGATGGACGCCGTTTTTCAAATTCACCACAAGTTCGGTTAATGGACTATTCTCGCCTAGAACTTTAATCTGTAATAATAGGAAAATATAGATTTTATAGAGAAATTCTAATAAACGTACGCCTTCACGTAAATCGCTCAATTTGCTGTAAGCATCAAAATCTTGATCTTTAGCCGACGTTAATCGCCCTTTAATCTTCCTCTCAACGAACACAGTGAAGCCTTCATTCAACCAGAAATGTTCGAAATTACGATTCGTTATCAAATTACCAGTCCAACTGTGGGCAATCTCGTGCGCCACAACATTCGCCAAAGATCGATCGCCGGCCAATAGAGTCGGCGTTACGAATGTTAAACACGGATTTTCCATACCACCAAATGGGAAACTAGGCGGTAATACTAGAAGATCATAAATACCCCAAACGTAAGGGCCACAGATATCCTCTGCTGTTTTCAATTGGTGTTCAGTTTCGGCGAATTCATAAGCGCAACTTTCGATCAATTCCTTTTCGGCCCAGACTCGCGAACGTGGACCAATTTGACGCGATTCGATAGCACCTACAGCTAATGCAATTAAATAGGACGGCATCGGTACAGTTTGTTCGAAATTGGATAATTTCGAATCGTTCAATATTTCTGTCGATTTCGGTATAGCTGACATTAGAACAGTTAGATCTTTCGGTGCTTGTACCGTTGCGGTGTATTTGGTTTTAACAGCCGGGGTATCCTGGCACGGTAGAGCCGATCTAGCGTGAATTGCCTAAAAAATTCATCAATTTAACCGAAAGAAATCCGAATTTATTACAAATTATACTTGAAATTGTGTGAAGAGATACGGGTGTTGTTTGCCGGCTGTTTGTTCCGGTTGTAACCATTGAAATCCGCTAGCAGTCGGACTTGTTGCATAAGAAATCGTTAAAACGATCGTTTTTTCGTTATTTGGGGGCAATTTTATTGTTAATTTCGAGCCGAATTCGGCGATCGGTTGCGATATTGTAAAATCTAGCACTTGATTCGTTCTATTGTCGCGAATTTCCGATATTTTCAAATCTTTAGCGTCCAACAACTGGAAAAACAGTTAAATTCGAGTGAGACTCAACCAATTAAACTTACAATTTCATCGATATCTTCTTTAATTCGTTCGATAGTCAAATCGACTTTTCCATCCAGAATCTTCTTATCGAAATTAACAGTCCAATTGATGGCGATATTAGTAACCGCAGCTAGTTCTGTTTTAAATAATTAATTACGGTAAAATCGGCATAACCTCAAAATTTTTGAATTGTTTTTTTTAAAGAAAATCTACAATTACCTGGTCTGGAATAAGAACTCGGGTCCATCGGACTTAATCCTTGATTAGCCATAATTTCTTGGGAGCCTTTTGGAAAAATTGAGGAGATATTAGCTGAGGAAAATTCAACTGACAATATAAACGTGTACCGTTATCAGTAACGTTCAAATTTTAATCAAATATTTTTTATATACGCAATACATGCAATTAAAGACAATATGAGAGTTATCAACAATATGGAATAATAATATTGATAATAATTTATTTTTGAAGTACTTGATTTAAACAAGATAGACACTTACTGATAAAATTGTACAGTAAAGGTGACAATAAACTTAAAAAACATATTGTAACTGCGGCAATTTTATTGCTGAACATCTTATCAAATCTGAATGATACTTTCTTTTTTTTTATTTATCATTTTCTTCATTGACAACTCAAATTTTGGCGCCTTTAAAATATGTTGGCACCATTGTTTGTCAGTAGCAAAACCACAATGTCAAACTTACACATTTTCAGTATATTCAAAAATATATTATTTGAACAACAATATTTTTGCTTCCATCTCAATAATAAATAGTAAAATTTGTAAAAAAGAAGCCAAATGTAGTTTCTATTTTATTTAAAATTCAATTAAGCTCCAATTTTTGGAATATTTACAGGTAATTTAGCAGATTTAGCGAGATACACTTGGCAACGCTGCAAAGGCGGTTGTCTTTAATTTTTGAGGTTGTGTCCCTTGTTGTGTTGATAATTGTGTTGAAAATTTTCTAAAATATTCGAAAACGAAAGATGTACGAAGCCGAGGAAATACACGCCGAACACAAAGACTTAATTCACGATGTATCGTACGATTATTATGGGAAACGAATGGCCACTTGTTCCAGTGATCAATACGTTAAGGTATTTTATTAATTTTCGTTTTATTTGGATTTTATTGAAATTTTTTGGATAGGTGTGGGATAAGAATAGTGACGGCAAATGGACTTTGACGTCAAGTTGGAAGGCCCACAGCGGTTCCGTCTGGAAAGTGACTTGGGCCCATCCGGAATTCGGACAGGTTTTGGCCACATGTTCGTTCGATAGAACCGCCGCAGTTTGGGAAGAAATCGGTAATTTATGCATAAATCGAATTGTTAATCAAACAATTCAATTTCGAAGGCGACCTACAGGATGATAAGAGCGTAATCTTATCAATTTGTATACATTTAAAAGATATTCTTGGATTTCTGTTTACTTTCTTAAAATTTGGCTAATTAAGAATTATTTTCGGGATTTCAGTCGGAGAAACTCCGGGACCGGGCGAACGAGGCACCAGACACTGGGTGCGTCGTACAAATTTGGTCGATTCTAGAACATCAGTGACTGATGTAAAATTTGGACCGAGAACCCAAGGCTTACAATTGGCGACTTGTTCAGCTGAAGGTATAATTCGCATCTATGAAGCACCAGATGTGATGAATCTGAGCCAATGGACTTTACAACATGAAGTTCAATGTAAACTACCTTGTAGTTGTCTTAGTTGGAATCCAAGTTTATCAAAGTAAACATTTTATCATTACTAAACAATAGATGATAATAAAATTGGAAAATTTTAGAATTCATCCGTTAATGTTGGCCGTTGGTAGCGATCATCCGAATCCAGCCGATGGTCAGAAAGTTTTCATTTATGTTTACAGTGAAAGTAGTCGACGTTGGACGAAATTAGATACGAATATCAGCATTACGGATCCGGTTCATGATATTGCGTTCAGTCCAAATTTGGGTCGGACTTTTCATATTTTGGGTGTTGCAACGAAAGATGTACGAATTATAAATTTATTTCAAGTTTGGTACGTTCGATAAATAATCCAAATCACGAGATTTATTTAAAATAATTCCAGTGATAATCCGAATTTACCCAATGTTATAACAAAATTGGACGCCCAAACTATTGGACAATTCGATGATCATGCTTCAACAGTTTGGAGGGTCACTTGGAATGTTATCGGTACAGTTTTGATATCGACTGGTGATGATGGTTGTGTCCGCATGTATAAAAGTATAGAAATTTCGTTTAATTCACAAAATTTCGAATAAATCCAATACAATTTTAGTGAATTATATAAACTCGTGGAAACCGGCGGGCGTGATGAAAGGTGACGGGGCACTTGCTACAAATGAGGCGCAAAGGGCGTCTGTGAGTACATCATTAGGGATATCGACACCGACACCATCACAAACAGCCAGGTATATCAAGTTAGGCGCCATCTCTCAACCTCGAGATGTTCCTTGGCATTGAAATTTTATAAAAAAAAAAATAATAATAGAGCAGGCATTATTTCCCAAAATCGTGCCATTTTTGTCTAGAATTGGCTTCTTTTACTCGATTTTTATTCCGTTCCGTTTTCTGTACTTTTCAAGAAAATGCAAAATGTATTTTAGATATTTGAATAAATGGAGAATTTTTCATCAACTATTTATTTATCAAATACCTTAAATTGTGGGATTTTTAAAATTTTTATTTTTACCAAATTTTCGTGGAAGTTTTTTTAATTTTATTTTGTTTCAGTTCACTTAATGACGAGTATGCGGCATCGAGTCGAAGTCTTTCGCATCCTGTACGTGTTGCAAATCCACAGCTACTCACGCCTTATTTATTTAAACGGATTCGGCAGTCTTTTAATTCAATTTAAGTTCAAATTTTAGTTAATTTTTGATTCCGTACAAATTTATTGAATGTTCTAAATGTGTAATTTTGTAGTTTTATTTTAGTTAGGAGAATTCTGTCTCAAACAGTATTAACGATCGAATTTATGGGAAATTTGTTGATTAACGAATAGTTACTAGTATTATCTTTTATATTTTGTAAACTGTTGCTCAATCAGGGAAGTAAATACAAATAAACTATTATTATATTTTCGAATATCAAATTTTATTTTATATAAAACTCTAGAATCCAGGTTGTTTGCGTTCATAAACCGGAATACTTGAAATGAATGTTGTTGGAATTATGAAATTGTCGTGTTTTTTCTGTTCCAGGGAGCAAATACTATATCCGATTACGAGAAAATCCACAATGCATGGACCTCTCGGTGGGAAATCTTCGAATCGTGAGTTGAAGAGTTAATTAAATTTAATTGAATGTAAAAGTGAAACCCTGCGGCCGAGCTAAATAAATATTGTTGGATTATAGCGAGTTTCAAGCGAAACCAAGAGTTTGGAGTACCACCAGAATATTGGGCCTATTAGTTCGACAAAACGGCTACCACACATCGAATGAAGGTAATCTAAAAAGTAAAGTAGCTACTAGAGGCTCAAGTCTTCCAAATTCCAAGTAAGTAGAAATTGATTTCGATTTAAATCACGTACGAATATCAGTCTTGGTATTAATAGAAAACGACCCTAATTTGTTTCCTTCCCTATATTAACAGGTTGATTTAAAAATATAAAGGGTGAAGTTACTAAATTCGGTTTCTCTATCATAACGATGACAGTTTATTTCAAGGTGTAAATGGTGAAAATCTTTAAATATTCTAGATTTATCCGGGTTTTGATTCGTTTAGATTTCGGTATCTATTCGTAATGCTATAAATCTGTTGGTTCTCATTGGTATAAGTGGTTGTTTTAATAATTCATTTGTAATTTCAGTTGACAAACTGCATCCTTAAAGTCTTTAATGATTTAATTTAATTATACGCCAACTAGCTAATAAACACTAAGTTTCAAGAGACTGTAATGAATAAAGCATTAAGAAGCATTAAGTTGCTTTATCATTTTTGTTTTTGGAGCTTTCCTAATTTCGTTTTTAAAACGGAAGTTTTTACGTTTATTTATCTGTATTTTTTTTGATGATATTTCTTTGTTGTAATTTCTCGATTAGTTGGCAGAACTTTAAAAGCTCTCTCTACAAGCTTTCTAGAGTCATTTTAAAAACTCATCATAAGACAGTGGAGCATATAATAAGACTGTAGTATAGAGATGCGAGTTTACATTAAAAACATTTCAAAAATTTATAAAATATTTAGACTAGACTTGATTATTGTGGCTTATAGTAATTTTCTGAAATTGTAACTGAAACAACAACTGTCACAAATCTCCAAGTCTATCGAATTATGTAGGCAATTCGTCACGAATTTCGGAGTTAAAATTCCAATTAGAAAAATGTTTTATTGTCACGCTTATTAATTTCTCCCCTATCACTCTGTATGTTTATGGAAAAGAAAACAACAGTAACGGAGGCAAAAAAATCGTATAATTAAATTATGGCTTCTTTTCCGCTGCCGAAGTATGAAAGCATTGTTTTTTCAACATTTTCAGCTATAATTGAATAATATTTAAAATAGTAAATTGAATTTATAAAAAAGGAAGAAGGGAAAATTGTATTTACATTAAGAATTTTCTCGGGCACGTTTTTAACTAAATATCCTGCCACCGATTTGGTTACTGGCGCCGTTTTCGGTTTTTCTCCACTCAAATGAACTATAAATCCAACAAAATTAGACGAAATACAACAAATTTTGAAAAAACAATTAACCGTTTGATTTCTGTCGTTGTAATGGAGTTTCTGTTTTCTTGTCGCGTTGTTGATTGCTTGGTTTATTCGGTTTCAATACAGTTCGTTTTATTGATGTTGTTTGTATACTAAAAAAATGTTTTTAATAAAAGTTTATCGAATTATTCCTTTTTCTCGTTCCGTTAAAGCATAAAACCTTTGCCGTTTCGGTGTTGTTTGATTAATATTTCGAATCGGTGTTGATACAGGACGTTTCTGGATTGTTGATGTTGTTTCAGTTTTCGAATTGTGTTTATTTTCGGGTAAAATTGGCAATTTCAATTTGGCATTACTTTCTTGTAGTTTACTATAAGTTTTTGGTCGTTCTATAACTTTTTGTTGCGAATTTTGTTGATTAATTGTATCTTTTGATTTTAGCTTATTTACAACTATTTGTAGTGAACTTAATTGTTTTTTATAATATTTATAGACTAAAATATTGTAAATTCCACCGAATTGTCCGTAAGGATTTGAGTAAATATCTTGAATAACATCCTTTTGTTCGATTTTATACAAATCACTGATCCGCCTGATGAGCTGAAATCAATCGAATTTTCATTTGGGAAATTAGACGAATTCTAAAATCGAAAACCTCAGATTGTGTTTCAATATCTAACGGTTGAATTGGATGAATTTGAATAACACTTCTACCTTTCTCTGTAATCCACGGATGTACTCTCAAATCCTCCGTTGTTATTCTCTTCTTATAATCAACAGTCAATAATCGATTGATCATCGATCGAAAATCTTGCGAGAATCCCGATAAAGCTTGCCGATGTACAATATTTAAACCTTTATTAATTTGCGCTACGAGTTTTTTACGTCGTTCATTTGGTAGACATGTATTATTACGTTCAGTTACAAATGGTAATTGTCCAACGACCATACCATAAAAGATAATTCCTCTGAAATTTGATGATTGTTCAAGTGGAGATTTAAGTTTAAAAAATAAAAATAAGAATGAGACAAACTAACAAACTCCAAAGATCAACTTCAGGACCGTATTGTTTGTTGGTAATAAAAAGTTCTGGTGCCGCATACTCTGGGGAACCACAATGTGTTCGTAAAAGACAATCATTTGTGTATGTATTGCTCAAACCGAAATCGGCGATCTTTATCTGTGTTTGAGAACTATTCAACATTACATTCTCCATTTTCAAATCTCTACAACAATCAATTGAATTATTAATTAATTAATATTTGTGTTGTTTTGTTTAATATCAACAAATAATTGAATTGAATTGAATTGGAAAACCGGAAATCGAAAAAACAAATAAAAACTTCGGTTGTAACTCTTTTATAACAAAGAACTCTATTCTACAGGAACAGTATAAACAAGAGATTAATTTTATTGAGGACACATATAGAACAAAATATACAAAACTTCAACAATATGCACTTAGTGAGCGACCCGAACTCGATATTATGAAATTGTAATGTATAAATGACAAATGTGGAAACTTTGGTGGTTTTAATGTCGCGGTCGAAATTAATATTGCTTTGTTAAATCCAACCGGAACATTAACTATATTGTACAATATCTACTTAACTTGGATGAGAATTGTATCGTTCATTTTATAAAATAGACAATAATAGTAATATTAGTTTCAGTAAAGTAGTAAGAGGTGATGGAATTTATACAATTAGAGAGTGGTTGTGTTGATGACAACAATAATAAAACGGGGCGAAAATTGCACAAAGACAAAGATTACAATTAATCAATTTAATTTGTATTGAAGGGGCGCTTTTTCGTTTTCCATTAAAATCGAATTTATGCGCCTCATAGAGCACCGTATCGAGCTACTTTTACCGTTTGTAACTTGTAAAATTTTATAATTAAAGATGTACAGAAATACCACAACAGAAACAGAATCGTTTTTTTTTAAATTTATTTATCTAAATAGAAACGGAACAGAAACTAAAAAATAATTTAATAATTGGAATTCTTCAAAATAAAAACGCCTCTAGATACTCCTTAAAATCCCCTTT
>JACDRP010000824.1:0-21725 GCA_013841185.1 Hycleus phaleratus | reverse complement strand
TGAAAAATAAACGAGTAGGGTTGTCCTGAAAAGTGACTTATGTTCTTGCCCCACTGATGCGGACCCTTAAAGCATCGCCGTATTTCACTCTGAAAACCACCAAACTAAATTCCTTCAGTTCGAATTGCAAGATAAACGACAGAAATGTAACTTTAAAAAGTGAAAATTTCGAATTTTAATGACCCAACTAGCGTATGCTCGATCTAACTAAATTATAATCGTTCCAAAGCTCCAGTTTGAATAATTCATACTTTGCGACAATTGCGTTCATTATTTAAGCAAACCAAATCAATATTTAAGTGGTAAATAGGAATAAATTCGGCTAGAAAATCGATTGAGTAAATTGTTTTAACTCAACGGCCCGACGTTGTTGATTTTCACTAAAATTACCCCTAATTTTTGAGACGAAATCGATTTAAACGATAAATCAAACAATGCCATAATAGTGAGAAATCTTTATTTCGCAATTCTAAAACAATTATTTAATGCATTTTAATAAAATATTCAATAATAATAAATGATAATAATTAATAATAAGATGATAATAATGATAATAAAGGAACCCCGAAGTTTCTAACGAAAATTATGTTTTTATTTTTTGTATTTAATCTTAATTATCCTCCTTCAATCCTCTCAATATACACGACGTCTTTTCTTACAGACACCATAGGGTCTGACTTGTTTTCTATATACGTATATACAACTTTGATATCAATTATTAATTAATTAATCAATCAATTAATTAATTCAATTATTTACACAAAAATAATGCAACAAATAAATACAAACAGAAGAATAATACCAATCTATATCTATACATTTAATAAAACTAGATTTGATTATTTACCATAATCTAAACTATAATAAGGAAATTAATTAATAATAAATGATAATAAAAGATGAATGATATTAGTAAGAAATTTGATCTACTTGTCTAAATTTTTAAAAATTCTTTTATATTTCTTTAAGATCATCAATCTATCTTTTGGAATTTAGAATAATTACGGTAAAGAAATTATTAAAAGATGCGACACAATTATTATCTCTTAAAATCCGACTAAACGCCTAAAATTGATTGAAAGTCGAACAAAATTTGTGTAAGTTTTGATAGATTTCTGTTATTAGTTTTTGTCACGTTTTTTTTTTAATTATTTAATTCTTGTCTCAACTAACACCGATTAATTAATTAATTAAAATCTCTGAGCGATTCATCAAATCGAGTAATTTCTAACGACAAATATAACTCTTATTTACAAGTACACTCGATTTTCTTTAAAATGTGTTTATATTTTATAGTGAGTATGTTGAATTTTTTTAGACTAAAATTGCAGTAGCTTTAAATGAATCGAAACACGATTTTAAACAATTTTTTGTTTTTTTTTTTTTAATCTAATTAGTTTTGTTTTTGTTTCGCTAAAATTTTAATTTAATAGAATCATTATTGCGTTCAATATTTTTTTTTTAAAATACTACAATCAATTCTCCAATTCATTTGAATTCCTGTCCCGCATTATCACCACTTGATTCTGCAACATTGGATCACAGCACAACGTTCGTGATGTATTTTTAGAAAGACGAGAATGGCTTTAAGAAAGGAAACAATGTTTCTTAAAGGACTAGCACCTTTTTTGCTTTGTTGCTTAATTGGTTTTCTTTGAATTCTCACAACCGTAGTTGACATATTTTATTAGCAATAACAAGAATAACGAAGAAACAAGTCAGTCGGTTTATTATTTGTTATCATTTTTTTTTCGTAAAAGCTTATTGTACATCAGTCGATTTTTCTCCATTTTGATTTGTTTTTGATTTGTTTCTAAAGTGCTTTGACCCAAGCTGCCGGTACCCATTGTGGTTCCCGTTCTAAACTGTTAATCTCACTCAACAACTGATGGTACGCCCGTTCCGTATCGTTATTGATGATGATCATGTCGAAAAAGTGGCCGTATTTGTCCTCCATCTCGCGAGCTTTCTCGATAATATCCTTCAATTCTTCCTCCTAAAAAATTCCTTAATTTTAAAACAATTTCTAGGAGTTATCAATAGTAGTACCTTATAAGCTTCACCGTTGCGAATTTTCTTTTGGCGCAACTTCTCCAGACTAGGCGGCGCAACGAATACAACATACGGCTTTAAATCTGACGTTCTTAATATCTTCAAACTTTGCGGATGTAGATTTAGAACGCAAATTTTCCCAGAATTAACAACAGATCTAATTGCATCTAATGATGTACCGTAATATGCTTTCTCATATTCACCATGCTCTACGAATTTTCGAGATAAAATATCGGCCTCAAATTGGGCTCTTGTAATGAAATGGTAATCTTGACCGTCAACTTCGTTCTCTTTCCGTGCCCGGGAAGTATCTAAATTTGTAAACAAACGCATTAAAAATTAATAACAAATAAATTTGTAACGTACGTGGAATGGCAGCAGCGAATCGTTCCGAATCCTCCATCAGTCTTTGTCTTAATTCATGTCGTCCAATATTCGGCGGTCCAATCAACACGATCGGCCGTTTATTATTAGCTCTAGGATAATACAACGAGACTTCTTCATAAGTTAATATCTCTTCAGGATCGTGTTCATCGATGGTGTTCGAATAGATAGGATAGCCGCCTTCCGAATAGGCACCTTTCCGTTTTTTACGTTTCGCCGTTTTGCCACAGAGTAGTGTTGACGATTTCCTTTGTGGTTTCGACATACGTTCCTCAGCTGCCAGTCTCATGCTCTCCCTATAATGTTGGAATGATTGTGAAGGCACCAAACCGGCCAATGTTTGATCTTCTTCACCTTCCCGATACGCTTGCCACCAATTCGGATCTTCTTGGCTGATAATATGCAAGACATCACCTTTCTGAAAACTGATACCTAATTCACGACACGGTATGTACATATCCTCCTCTGGATCGTAATCGAAATGAGCACGGACGTGTAGTACTTGATCACGTCCGTTATACGATCTGGATTGTGATGATGCTGGTATTATTAGGAATGTTAATGTACCTTCCATTGTTTGCAATATATCACAGACAGCATTTACACTTTTACCGCGCATCTCTATACCGTTTACTTCTAAAATTTCATCACCTTCATGTAGGAGACCGCTTTTATCAGCAGCACCACCGCGTACAACACGCCCAATAACAACAGCATCACCCTCATTCCGAACGGTTGCCCCCAAAGGTTCCGTACTCTTTTCGATTTTAATTATTTTGATATTCTCTTCGTTTGTGAATTTTTGTTTTTGATTTGATTTATTATCGTTTTGTTGCGGTGATTGTTTATCGTCGTTCGTTGGTGTTGTTGAATCTGATGGTAAAATTGATGCAACTCCATCGTGCGCTACCATAAGCGCCTCTAATTCATACCCTGTTAATAAACTAACCAATTCAACAGCATAAGCGCTTTGCGTATTCGCTAAGGCATCTAAACAGTCTCGCAACGCTTGTTGAGCGATCGGTGACGGCCTTGGTTGGGTACGTAAACGTACCGATTGAACTTTATTGTGTACTGATAGAGCACGTCCGAATTGTGGTGATAATAGTACCGATTGTACTGCAGCTATACGTCCATCTAAACCACTTAAACCACCACCACCGGTGCCGAATTTTTTTAGTTGTAATTGGAGCCGTTGCACAGATGCTACCAAATCACCATAACCTGTATAGATTGTGGAAAATTATTTAGAAACTAATTAAATCGATAGAAAAATAAAACAAAATACACCACAAGGTCTTTGTGTAATTGAAATTCTCGTCTATTTTTGAATAATAACATAAACGACGACGCCGGCAATAACAAATAAAAGAAGTTTCCAATAAGAATGATGGCATATCATTAAATTTCTTGGAAAACAGTTCGGGAAAAACACCAACCGATAAATTTACAAATTAAATCACCTGAATTGTAAACAAAATCGAATTTACAATCGTATTTTCTATGATAGATAGAAAAAAATAATCGCATCCGGTCATATTCCGGAAACAACGCCATTTGTTGAATTGTACGCAATGTTATGCACCATCCGCTAACTGTATAGAATTTATCGAAAATTATCGGGTTTTTTCAATACATACCGTATACAGTATGGACGACCTCCTTTTCAGCAGACGCTGCCGGAGTTGTCGACCTACTAGATGCTGTATCTTGTTGTTGTTGTTCATCTTCTACTGTAAATGCATCATTTATTGCACCCTGTGGTTTGCTCTCTAAAGCTTGTAATTTCCGTGAGCCACGTAATGAACGATTTAAAAATTCATTTTGGGCAGCGATACGATCCTCTTCTTCTTTACGTTTCCGGATTTGCTCCTGGAAATTAACACAAACAACACTTAGACTCATTTATAGAACTACCTCCTCACTTTAATATCATAATTATTAAAGTTTTCACAATGCTGTATTGCTTTCATCGCTAATAAAATGCATAGTACTGAATAATGACACAATGTACACAAAGGAGCGATAATAAAAATTAAAAAAAAAATATTTAACTACAGGTAAATCAATAAAACAACAAAGATACGTGTATATAGGTTGAATTGTAAGCGGAATAGAGATAGAACGATTCAAGTTTCAATGTTTTTAAGTGTAGACTGTACTTTTCCCCACTACAACACCCACCTATACAGGTATATACAACTAAATAAACGTAAATATAGATAATGACGCATAATCCACGAAATAATTAACATTAATGACCACCAAGATCACCTGATTCGGCACCTATAGAACTACCATAGTGTACATACCTGGTATTTTTTAATACTATCAAGTTGTTCACGTGTCGGCTCCGTAACTGTGCTATTTTGTGGTGTTGGCGTTGTTATCGCCGTTGTTGTCGCTGTTGTTGTAATTGTTGACGTTACCATTATATTATTATTATTGTTGATACGGGCCGGTAATTGTGGTGCTGGTGTTTTATTAACAATCCGTCCATCTTTCTCGATTTTCAAATGATCCCGCGGCGGTGGTACCGGTTTTGTTGTTGTTGTTGTAGTTGGTGTTGTTATTGTCGTCGTTGCTGTTACTGTTGTTGTTAATGGTGGTGGCGGTGGTGCTGATATTGGGGTACCATTAACACCACTCTGGAAAGATTCCCGAAATTATACCAGAATTTCGAAGATTTACAATTATTATTATTAGGAGAGAATTTCGAATCGATCACAGGAAACTGATTGTTCCACTAGTTGATAATTCAAAATAGGCCCAAAACAATAATGTGAAAATAGAATAGAGAGATAAATGTGCTACTGATTGGCAGTTCTACTGTTAATTGTTTGTTCATGTTAAAAAATAATAATAGTATAAGGACTAAATATAGAATTTCTATTGTTGTTATTATAATTAATATAGGAGCTTCTAGCATCAATCGTTGTTTATTATTTCATTTTATTTTTACCTTTACGGTAGGGTATTTAGGTGGTGTTTTTTTCCTTTCAACAAAATTATCAGGTACATCAATCGCTCGTTCTTGATTAACATCAACTGGACGTTCCTGACCATCACTATGGAACGTCACTCCTAATAAACGATCGTATCCCACCTATAATTTTTTAATTTAGAACGGGAACAAAGAAAGCAACAAAAATCAAACAAAATTAAAGAATCGACCCAATAACGGACAATCCAAACTATTTCCGATTAGCTTAGAAGTAGGAAAACTTCCCTATTCCCTTCCACGTGTATTACACCCAACGCCATATACACTTATTGTTCTTTTTAAGGCTTACTGTAATCCTTGTAAGTTAATAATGCACTCTACAAGGCTTGATTACTCTCTGAAAATTGTTGAAATAAAAATGATTGCACAATTATGAAGGGAAATATAAACATCCATGCGAGAAGTTTCAGGAAAAAGTATCTTTAAAGAGGCCGTAAAGTGCGAAACGGCATAAAAACACTGAAGTGAAAGATTTTTTTAATTTTCACTACTTTTATGCTGAAGTTTCATGTCGTTAGAATCAAATTGAGCGGATATTTGTCAAAATTTGACCGATTCAAGGCAACTTTCGCGCCGTACAACCTCTTTAAAAGTCTGTTTTTGCATGAAAATCTAGTTTTGATAATTTCCCTTGAATTTGAGTATTTTCTCATATGGAGTAAACTACTGTTTGTATTGTGAAATATTCATTTCTGCAGGCCAATTTGGGTAGCAAACTTTGAAAGACCCTCTACTAAAGTTTGATATTTATTGATCTTTAACAGTTAGCGTATAAAGAGGTCATTTCAACTAAAAATAAATCCCCAATTGCTGTTAAATTATCTGTAAAACCGATACTATTTGTTAAAATGTCAAATTATCGCCGATTGATTAGATGGTTAATTAGTTGTGATAAACTAGAACAATTATTGGGAATTTTTGTAATTATTATTTTATTATCACCGGTTTAATTCTACATTTTCTGTTCTTCAATACACGCTACAACCGGAAATAATTTGGGTCACCCTTCTGTGTAAAAGTTCTTTCTCTATCATTTCCAATCACTCAACGATTTAAATTTCTACCGTAATAATTAATCAATGTTTGCGATAATTAACCGCGAGCTATAGTTTGAGGAAGGTAATTAAATTAAAAAAATAGATTACAACTTTCTAAGATAGAATTTGTGGATGGATTTTTTAATAGTTGTGAAAGAAATTCTTTAGGAAATTATTATTAATGCTCTTTTCGGTGCTATGCAACATTTAATAACAATGTTATAAATTGTAGTAAAACGTAATAAATTCCAATGGTAGTATAGAAATTTATTGGAAATCTGGGGAAATCTGTACCTGTAAGATGGGCTTCGGTGGCGGATACCGTGGCGGTGTTTTATTTCTTGCTATAAACGTATCAGGCACATCAACAGCCATTTCGCGATGTGGCCCATTATCATTATTACTACTAGCCAACATCATAACCATATTGTTATAATCGATATTAACATCTAAATCGTCTGGTGGTAGCTTTTTCACCGGATCCAGATCGCCGTCCAGCACAACAATGCTGCTACCGGATCTGCGACGTGGCCTATAAATAAACATTCACGACTTACAAACGCAAATAAGAACGAAAAAACGACGATAAATAAATAAACAATTTCAGAATCGTATACATGGCGAATGAGTAATCAGTAAAGAAGTTCAGGTAGAATTCTAGAGAAACTTAAAAGAAAGTTGGACGCGTTTAAATATTTAACAATAAAGCTGAAACTTGTGATCAATTACTGTACATAGTATTTCTCTCAATTACGGCTCATTATAAATGGATGTTTCTCCAATTTATCGGTAGATTCTTTAGAAAATTTCACTTTTAAACTAGATATCTCACCAGTACAGTTTCAAAATCCTCATTTTGAATTTGCTGGACGACAAATCACTTAACACACATCACAAATTAGAAGAAAATCACCCCCAATTTCCGCCGAATTAACGAAACTGTCCACCTGTTATCCAGACAAAGTTCTTCAGAAAACTGAACACAACGATATAATGCAAGTTCTCTGTATGTATACAATTGGGTGTGCTAGTCAGGTATAAGGAAATTAGTTTCGAACACAACAACAACTAGTTCTTATATAGAATTCTATAGAATGTTTCGATATTTTCTTCTAATTGACCAAACAAATATTACAGGCATTCCATTCATCTTACACTGACTGCGTACCTGTGGAATACAGGTAAGTATTATGAGTTGTTGTTTCTAGTATTATAGTTGAAGAAAACGAGAGATGTCCGTGGGGAAATTGTTCAACCAGAACTTTCCTACCATCACGGTCACTATAGAATTGTGAATTTTTCTCCAATTGTAAAGAATATTTAGTTGTAATATTCTCATTTTGTGTATTCTCCACAATGAAAACGTACACAAGAGGAAAACATACAAATACATTTATTCCAATCGGGAATTCAATATTTTCGTTCGATAAACTGGATTGGATTTAAAATAATAATAGTGGGTGTATAAGTTGAAAAATGCAAAGAATTCCACCAGGAAAATGGGCCCATTGGGATCTTTGATAGAAAAAACAGACACACCTGTCTGTGGAACACAATGAAAACTCCCACAATATTTCCGTTCGTTTCTCCATCCTTTGCACTGATTAAAATTTTAAATGTTCCAACGAAAAAATTACAATAACACCACGTAGACGTATCGAAGGATTTTTAGCTTGCAATTAAAGAATTGAGGCCATATTGGGTTTAAAATTGTATTATGTTAAAACTGTATGCTTCTAGAAAATAATGATTTTATTATTAGTTTTTATGTAAATGTGTTTTATAAAACAGGAAAGAGACAGCGTGTGCGTTGAGAATTACAAGAGTTCTGTTTGTATACCGGTTGAATTTTAATCAAATTTTGATGTTTCATCTCAACGATTTTTTCCTTTCTATTATTGTTATTGTTATTGAAATGATATTAGATCTGTTTAAATCTACAGGAGTGGCGTGATAACTGGAAACACCCCAAAATCTGTATATCTAGAAATTCGCTACTGTGAATTTGACTGAGATTGAGGGCCCGCAAATTCAGTTATATTTACCTGTTTTCAGACTCAACGCCCAATTTGTTGTTATTATTGCTTTCAACAATAGCTGTAGTCTTCAATTTATTGTCTTCAGCGCCGATTAATAGCTCGGTACGTCCATTCTGGAAGGGTGATGAAGCCCGGCGATCGCTTAAATTTCTTATATCTAAATTTTGTTGTGGACTCTCTAATAATGTCTTCTGATAATTATCAACTGTACTAGTTGTACGTACATCATTCGCCACTATTTTATTCTGCTGTTGTTGTTGATTATTTAGAATTAAATCTTGATTGGCTGGTGTATCATGGCCGTTCGACAACAATTTCGGTGTTGTATTTATCTCTTTCGATGCAACAACTGTGATTGTATTCGATATAACATTACCGCCGCCACCACCACCACCGCCGCTAATACCCTCCGATTTGCGATTATTATTTAGATTTTCAGTAGCCGTTAATGATGTCACATAAATCGGTGTGTTGTTGATGAAGCCGTTCAATTCTTCACTAGATGTAGTTTGTTGGTTCAACTGCAATTATAAGAAGAAAAATTAATTTTGTGAAAATCTAATGGATTAAATTTCCGGTCTTTTAGGGGTTCGTTGATGGTCTTTAATCTATGCATATAGGCGCCAATTTTACTAACATTAACCAGATCTAGGGTAGAATTTTTCAAGTTTGTAGAATTTCAGTTGTAGTCAGCAAGATAAAGAGGGTAGGAGTTTTGAGACGAACCAGATTGTTAACTGTAAACCTTAAGTGGATAGTTTTGTTTGGGAGAAGACGAGAGATTTTTGAAATTCTGTCACGATAAGTAAATAATGTCAAGGTTGAAATGTTTCAATCACACGACCATCTTCACCTTCTATTGGAAAAAAATACACCTAATTATAAAGCAGTAATAGAAAATTTGCGGTAAAAAGAAAAAATCTAAACATCGATTTTCCTTTTACCTGTTGTGAAAGTTTGGTCATGTCGACGGGCTTGACTCGTTTGAGCGCCGTGAGTCGTTCCAGACGCTCTTGAGCCTGTTGTTCCACAGCAATAACGAAGGCATCCTGTACGTTACCGGCACACAAATCCAAATCTACCGCTGTAACAGAAACAGACAAAGAAGAAGAAAATAGAATTTGTACACATTCAAAACAATTCCACGACAACTAATTTATAAACAAACAACATTAAAAAAGGGTGATAATAGAATAAGCGCCATTTATAGACAACCACAACAGATAAGCCCTATAGAGTTGCCTAAAACCCACTCGAACATGAGTATAATCACCCTTGACGTGGAATTCTTACAAGTCTTGAGATATTAAAACCACAAAAAGCCAAACGAATCTCGTTTGTATTTCCTACAAGGATCACTTTACAAAAGAAAATTCAATTTTCCAACGGTACAAATCAAAAGTCAAATAGTGGTCATGTTAGGTCGAATGAAAGTCTCAGCAGTCCGGCCATGCTTCTGGTTCAGTGTGGTTTCGATGATAAGATTGCTCTGTTGTGTATGGCAAAAGGGGCACCCAGGTGTGGGTTCGGTGACCGCTAACTGTACTGGTCTCGCCCCAACACTGCTCTCTAGTTGTGAAATTAAATTCCTGGTCCCATTATTGCGTTAGTTACACAATCTATAACAATTATTATTGTATTTGTATTCCCCCAATCATCCCCTTTGACCTGTTGAAGACCACCAAATAAAGCGAAAGAAACTGATAGTGGATCTACATAAAACCCTTGTCTTGTCGAGTACATCAGTTGTGTTAAAATGCTAAATAGAGGGACGGATGAGATTTGCATGAAATTTGACTTTTAAAAGCTGTATCCACCCATTTAAACGCACACTCGTCTACAGATTTCGTATCAGACACCCCATATTATCATTGAATATTGTTCTAAACTCTCCCATCAACAAAACAACAATCGAAAAAAAAAACGAATAATGTCGACGTATTTGGATCGTAGTTATTATTCATAGACTTCCGTCACTTTCTCATTATTGTTCTAAATGTAGATGCATTGTGAATTTTGTGAAACGAGCAAACTAATGAACGAATTGAGGAACTAAGAGAAATTTCCACTAATCATGTCGACTAGAATACTAATTCTGACAATTATACATCACCACCTATCGATCTTTATTTATATTTTTAGCCTAGCGAAAGAAATCCGATTAGAATTTCCAGGATAGATACCTACCAAATTTCAGTTGTACTTAATTAGAACAATCTTTTGATACTTTTCAACGGCTCGATTTGGTGGAAAACGAAAACTTATAAGCGATCATTAAAGGGGAGATAAATTTTTCAATTCTCTACAATTGTGTGCAAGTCTTAAGAAATATATCGACCTACTTTTACGTAATGCTCATAATGACAGTCTTCCTATTAGGTAGAATATCCCGAACTCTCGAAAGCTTTCAATATTTTTTTCTCCTATTATTAACTACTGTAATAACTGTATTCGGATTGAAGTAGGATTCTCTTCGATCATTTCAAATTGGCATAAAACCTTTTTAATGATCTTCCAGAGAATTTTCCTCTAATTAATAACGGTGCAATAGCAAGGAAAATTGAACGAGTTACAATATAGTTTTTAATGATTTTCCACTCCTGTCTTTATAATAAATCAAAATTAACTTGATTGCAATTTATTAAAATTTACCACACTTGAATCAATAGTTTGGAGAACTCGTCTTTTCAAACGGTAATAAACTAATTAAGTTTTTACAGAACGTTCAATTATAGTAATTGAAAAGGCCATCCAATTTCGACAAATTCGAAAAATCAAAGCTTCCTTTCTGCTAGAAGTCGCAATTTTCGATTTGTATAGAATGACAAAACCGTATAAAAGCGAGCTTTGTCAATTTTACCGGATTTATACCCGATCTACTTCCGTTATTGATAAAGTTCTTATTCTTATCAATTTCGAATTTTTGCTCTAAATAGCCCAATGTGCGCGTATTTTAGTTTTGAAATCACAGAATACGGAAGTAGCCGCCCTATTCTCGCCACACTGTAAATTAACCGTAAACGTGGAATTTTTATAATGAATCATGCAAGAAATTATCGAATTCTATGTTGTTATTTTATAATTAAACAATTAAAAAACTTAGTCATTTCCAACAATACTAAACAATTTGAAGAATACACCGTAGCATTACGAAACAGCTTGTTAATTCATTAAAAACTGTTAGTCAAGTTCGATTCGCACCACTATAATTTCTCTAAAGATGCAATTAATAAATCCACACTTCTTCCGATATAACGGCTAGTTTCCAACAAGATAAATTAATTGATCCTGTTAGTTTTATTTCGAGAAACTAGAAAATCCACCCAATTCTATTCAACAAAAACTATTTTTTTGTTTGTTTTTTTTTGTATGAGTATAGCGTGACATTACAAGTGTAAATAAATATCCGGTACCTCCTTCTATTATTATTAGTGATTCTCTATTTTATAGAAGAATTTCGAAAAAAATTACCGTATTTCCGGTCAATTTTCTAAATGTCTATAATCGTTAAAATAACCATTGTTCTACTATTTGGAATTATTGTTTTTTCGGTAATTTTTTCTCTCTCGACTTGCATTATAGGATGACGAAGATGGAAATTTGCTCCAACAACAACCGCGTATTATAAACGCAAAACCAACCGAAATCCAATGTTTAAAAGCAGCTAGTCTCTCTCTCACTAGTTAGCCTTGACTTCGAGTTCAAATATGTCTTTAAAAGAAAAAAATTACTTATAGAAAATTATTTTACAGTGTATGTGTGGGGGGAAATTCATCAATACATGTGGGATTTTCCGACAATTCCCCCATTATCAAGTCTAATTAGAAAAATTAGCGTATTCAATGTAGGCAATTAGGTCATTAATGGAATGTTTGCCAATGTTGATTTATACAAAAATTGTTGCATAATTGTAATAAACATCAACAATAGTGTTGAAATAATAGAGTTATTTGTAGGAAAATCAACGGGGGAGATGTATGCGAATTATTGGATTAAACCTTGCGGTCATGTTGGTTTTTTCTAACGAAAATAGAATTAATCATCCGAGTAGATTCTCGCCACATACCTGCAATAATTAATCAAGGCATCTAATTAATTAGCAGTAAATCCGTTTAAAATATTGCCATATGCACTAAACACGCCTACACAGGATTTATACACAACACAAATTAATCACACACTGATTATTTTTAAGGAATTTATAGACTTCTGAACGGGGCTAGATCACAAAATATGGTTGGATTGAATTCACGATTCGTGGATAGATTCGCGTATCGCGCTACTATTACTATACTACAACAACTACAACAGTAGAGTTTTTATTATGGTTTGATCAAAAGCCAACAACACACGTCTATACACTACCATACAAACAAAAATTTACCTTTACCTGTTCGCTATATCGAATACAAACGACTATTAACGAAGCACTAAATTTAATTAGTGATTTCATATAGAAACAACTCGTACTATCGAATAATCATTAGAAAAATTGAAACATTACAGCAATAAGGGGGCGTATCTCGTTACTATTGAATTACAAAAAAAAAGCAACACGATAATAACTCACCTAAACGCGCCCCACTACGTCTCTTTACCCTTAAACATATCGTTCTTGATCGTATACACTGAAAATTCAAATTGTAATTAGCTGAAAATTGTAGTAAATTTCAGGAATTAGTTGTACCTGATGTATATGATTGATAACTTCAGCATGACAAGCGTCTTCTAAAGTTTTCCCATTCACCTCCAAGATCTCGTCACCGACTTCCAGATTATCGTTATCAGCTGGTGAACCTGCAATAAAATAAATAAATAAATAAATCATTATAGAAAAACCATGTTGATAAATTACCATAGAGCTTAATCTTCTTATCTTTAGTTTCAGCTAGAATTATCACATAACCACCTAAATCCACCATGATTTAAAAATTTTCGATTTGTTTTTTATTATTGTTATTATTAATATTATTATAAATAGGGGTAGATTTATAGAATTAGGATTGTTTTAAGTTCTCGTATTTTATCACGAATTTTCGGATACGTTTAGCATTGTGCGTATGGTGGAAGAAATTTACAAGGTAGATAACGGAAAATGTTTAAATTAAAAACTTATTTGTGCTTAATGGAAGATCCTTTAGTTTCTTCTCTTTCTTCTCCTTATTATTATTGTTGTTATTATCAACGAATCTCAGGTACTAAAAACGTAAATTCTCTTTAAATAGTCCAAATGCACGAAATATTTCCACCATTTGAAACGTTTTTTCTGTCCCATTATCGTATTTAACAATTTACCATCACTGGTTATTGCCATTTTTCAATAAAAAAAATACCACATTCTCCTACTATTATTTATTTAAAATTTTATCTTTTACCATAACTATTGTTATGTGGAAATGATTTGTTTTAATAATTGATAAGATTGTAAAATTACAATAACACGAGTCATTCTTATTTCTTGCTTATCGTTTTAAATGAGAGAAGTGAAAAAAATGTAAATATTCTTTTAAGAACAACCACGAGAACACGACGACGGGTGTGGATTGCTATCCTCTGAGGCAGAGGAATAATTTCCAGGATCAATAAGGGTCCATCCAGAATCCAGCAACTATGCGCTCCCCACTTTCCACACTGGACAAGTTCAGGAGACAGTCGCATTCAATAAAAACATATCATCAATCAATTATTCGCGATTCTTCAACAATATTATAGAAATTAATGATAGAAATTTGTTGATTAAAAAGAATTCCACAAGTTATTGAAAATTAACCGAAAATTGGCTGTAAATCAAAAATTGACGCCTGTATGTCGGCAACCAACGATACACAAATTTCCGGGGAGTTTAGTTTGAACCGTTGTCGCAACAATAATGTAGCGCTGTTCAAAGCTCGAAAGCTCGATTTTTGGGCTTTTTCAGGGAAATTTTTCAAATTATTGTCAAATTTTTGGAATAATTGTCGATTTTTGTTGTAAAAACGGCTTTGTTATAGATTTTAATTGGGAAATTGGCGAATTTTCAGGAATATTTGCCGCAATTCTTTGGTAGATGTCGCTTTTTATTCTGGTTTTGTTTGTTTTTACCCTTAAAACCTAGTTCCCTACTCATTTATCAGCTGTCTCTCACGGCAAACCCCCAAATATTGCCAATGGTTTTTACAACTTCGGTAATTTTCTAAAATTATTTAAAAAACCGGAAAAATGTCGATTGTTTGTGAGGAGATTTTTGATGAAAATAGCCACCCTTCCGTTGACGGTAAGTTGATTTTTATTATTGAATTGTCCTTTCAAATTTTAATCATTGCAAACGGGAAAAATTGTTAGAAATTCGGGATTATGCAAAGAAAATCGGTATAGATCCAGACACGGAACCGGAGCTTTTACCATTAGCTGCGGACGGTCTAATGGAGGCTCTACCGGCCGGCTGGAAGCCTTGGTAAATTGGAAAATTCTCATTTTAAACTCAATTATAGACGTTTTTCTTTTCAATTGACATTAGTTATGATGACAACCGGAAATGCTACTATTATTACAACAATCTAACGGGCAAGACACAATGGGAACATCCATTAGACGATGTTTATCGTGGTTTAGTCAGGAAAGTCCGTACAGAAAGTCAAAGTTTAAGTTTAGCCGCTGGTGAACAAACAGAGGATGCAACATTCAATCAAGAATTGCCAAGTTTCGATGAACCACATCCAAAGAAACTGGAACAAGCATTGTCAACAAGAAAATTAGCTCCATTAAGTCCACATAAACTACTCAAACAAAGATCAGATGAACAATTATTAAAAACACATAAAACAGCGCTGTTTAGTTGTAGTTTTGATGAGAAAATTGAAGTGGATAAATTTAAGACAAATCCGGAATTGACGGTGGCCGGGGGTGGTGCAATGTTCCTTAAAACAAACACACAGAAGAAAAATACAGAACAAACAATACCAAGTCCGATTCGGAATGAACCGAAGGGTATTTTACGCGAACGTAACTGTTT
Organism: Hycleus phaleratus; assembly: GCA_013841185.1. Lineage (NCBI taxonomy): Eukaryota > Metazoa > Arthropoda > Insecta > Coleoptera > Meloidae > Hycleus > Hycleus phaleratus. The sequence goes on along the minus strand of JACDRP010000824.1, from coordinate 6,218 downwards.
GGAAATATCGAAAAGTATGGATTTTGATAAGCTACCATCGGAAAAATCGGAGAGAGATGAGGACGATAAGAAAAGTGTCCGTTTCAATCTCGATACAAACACAGATATTGCCTTCACATTCTCCGATAAAAGCCTGAGCGATCATGATGATGACAATGACGACGATATAGCGAGTGATAAGAACATTATTAACGTAAAAATTGATAATAAACTAAATAAGACAAGATTTACGGTATTTCCAGTTAAAGAAATCGATAACAATTCGAATAATTTAAAATTAATAAAACCGAATCCCACTGATTTCTTACAAGTTAGTGATGATTCAAACGATGACAATTCCGATGAAATCCAACAAAAATCCAAGAGACTTGAAGAGAAAGCCGAGAAACGAATGGAAAAACTCAAACAAAACTTATGGGAGGAGAAGAACGACGAACTGATTAAATTTCGTAATGATTTACAACAATCACAAGACGGCGAATTTGAGCGGATTTTAATAAAAACCAAACAAGAGTACGAGGAGAAGATCAAAAACGAATTAGAGAATTTACGTATCGAGATGGAGAATCGGAAATTGGGTACATTGAAAGAAGAACGGTTGAAATTCGATGGAAAACTTGACGAAGAAAAACGACAATTACAACAAAAATACGATGATGACGTTAAGAAAATGCAGGAAGATTACGATAATAAAAGAGAAGAATTAGAGAAATATTACGAAGAGAAATTAGTGGAAATTGAGAAAGATTTAGCTGAAAAAGTCGAAAAACAACGCGACGAATTGATTTTAATTAACAAATCGGATATAGAACAATTAAAACAAAATCATACAATAATTATCGAACAATTAAAACGTGATTTTAAACTTGAAGAAGATTGTTTAAGGCGCGAACATAAAAATTCGGTACAAGAATTAAAAAATCAATTAGCACACGAACAACAATTATTACAAAACAACGACGATTATAAGAATCGCAATTACGAAAAAATACGTTGTGAGAAACGTTTATTAGAAGATAAATATCGTTGTTTAAAAGAGAAATATTTACGTTTGAAAACCGACGTGAAATTATCGATTGAGAAACGGAATAAACGGAAAGAACAAAGTGCTACTACAACTACAGGATCTGAAACTGAAAAAAGCCATTCTACCAATAAAGATAAGTACGTTAATTTTATTGTAATTAAAATTATTTAATATTTTTTTAATATAGAACACCATTAAATTCGCCATTACGTAAACCACCGACACCTAAACACAATCGTCCAGAACATCGAACTACCCGCCAATTAATTATTCAAGATTTAGAATCGTCGTTTAGCGATAAAAGTGATGATAAGAATAATAAAACGAACGATTATGATTCGTCTGACAATAATAGTGCGAATCCGGGTAGGAGTCGTAAACGGATTTTTTCACGATTAAAAAGCTCATCAACATCTCGTATAAATAATAACAATAATAGTAATAACAACAATAATATAGGGGTGAAAAGTCGTCGGAATTATACGCAACAACAACAACAACAACAGCGTTCTTGTTCGCCGGTTGAAAATCTACGCAGACAACTACAGAAATTAGAAGATTTAGAAGATCAATTTCCACAGCCGACAGCCCAAACGAACAACGATTGCAACGATACATACCATTTACGTTATCCGTTTAGTGATGGACAGAAATTCGATAAAGGTAGTTCAGAATTGGAATTCTTCCGTCATCGTATCCATTTAGAAAGAGATTCGATTAAACGTGCAAAAGAAAGTTTACGTAATCAGAAATCGCTATTCCAACAACGACAGAAAGAATTGAAATTGAAACACGGTTCAATGGCACGACACACATTCCAACAATTATGTCAAGTAAGTCGTACGATTCGATAATAATTTTAATTTTTGTATAAATATTTGATTAGGAGGAGAAAGAATTGACCGATATGGAAGTGTCGTTGCACCGTACTCGAAGTTTATTGGGTGAGAAAGTGATCCGTTTAAGACATTTAGAACAATCGTTACAAAGGGCAACAATGACCACAACAGCCACCGAAAATCGTCAAGACGATACAACATTAAGTGATCTATCATCGCACAGTGCCAGTTCTGGTATAAGTTCAACAGAATTTGCCACGGCTGATGGTGTTTTCAATAAAAATCATCTACAAGAATCATCCGAAATTATACAAAGTTTAGAGAATTTAAATTCGGAAATACGCGAAATTTGGGATGTTCTACATAAACAACAACAACAACACACTGGAGCTATAGCTGCAGGTATTAATTAATTAAACGAAAAATATTCGAGTACAAAATTGATTCCTTAACAATTGGCTATTTGCATGTTGAAAATTTCTTTCCACAGTACCAATACCATCACCATTTATCTACCCAGACTTAGGCTGGCCGCTGTTAGCAGGGTCAACAACAGCACAAACACCAGGAGCAACATCTGTAGCACCACCATCGATACCGACATTAGCTGACCGTTTGCACAATTATCGTCAACAAGTGGCATTAGCAAATGCACAAAGTACAATGGTAACGCATGCTACAAATCAACAAGGTGCAACGACAACTCTAGTTGAACGTACAAGAAACCTACGACATTGGTTAAGACAGGCTGGTATTGAGAATAATTTAGAGAGTGGTAGTAATACACCACAGGCTACACTTTAAATCGCGCACATATAGATAATAAAAATAATTCTATAATAATCGACAATTTAAGGTTTTAGAATTTTACGAAATCCTCCTATATCATTCAACTTCTGCTTATCTTCCGCTGATATCAACACCGAATCAATTCAAGGATCGAACAATACAATAATCTACTCAATGGTTCTTTATACTTCATCTTGTAGCGTTAAATATGCATAACTCCTGGAACCTGGAACTCAGTCAACATACATAGATAGTAATGATGCCAAAATACCTATAGATGTTAGAAAATTTTAACTTATTTATATTACGGACAGTTTCCAACCAATTATACAGTACACGTTAATAAACTCAAGACAAATTTTGTACGAGTCTTCAGTTGGTGGAAAACTATTTTAAATTTCTTTTGAATGGTTACAAAAATTAAAATCGAGTCAAAATTTTGTGATAGAATGAAATTTTAACAAACGACTGACAAATTCAGTAAAAAATTAATGAAATTGTGATAAGTGGTTTTATTCTATTATTTTCTAACGTACGGCATAAATGCCACGCAATATCTATAACTTCGATTTGCCTTCTTGACATTTTCTACAATTATTTCCATCAATTCTTTAAATTTTAATAACATTAATTTTTTCTAATCACTGTATTGTAAGACTAATAGTGCCAATCAAACTTATATTTGCTACTTGTTAAAAAATATAATAAAGGACGAAATCATTGTTAATAGATATAAATTCTAGTCATTGTGTGATTGTTCTCCAACTAAATGCACAAGAAAATCTTGTAAGGGTACAAATAAACTCATGTTTTAAATCAAAGATTTTTCACATTATTTTTATTTTGTAGTTATCTTATTAAAAAAAATTATAACGCAATTACACCAGCTTTAAGTGCTTTACGTTCTTTTGCTTTAACCTGTGCAGCAATACGATCTAGATCACGTCTACCTTGTTGTGTTAATTCGCGTCCACCATTTGCGTTCTTTTGGATCAATTTCAAAGCTTCTAAACTTTGTAATGTTTTACGGGCTATACTGCCAGCTGAACGACAGAAATGACTCGGTTTTGTACCATTACGTTTACGTGAACCGAAAATTTTCGTCACTGAACCAACACCAATTGGTGAACGCATATAAATATGACGTACAACAGCAGCACAACGTGTGTAATACCAATCGGGATCGTAGGGTGCTAACTCTTTAGCACGGGATGTTTTTACTAAATCTACCCATTCAGGGACACGCAATTTGCCCGTTCTACAATCAATAAAACAGTAAAAATTAGGTTATGTTGCGGGGATAATAAATAACTTACTTTTTCAAAAATTGGGAGAAAGCTTTAACGAATTTGTGTTGATCGACGTCTTTAAGCGTCACAGACGGCATTTTACTGTAAAATAACAATATAAAATATCAATTTTGGTAGTGACGAATTAGTGAGGTTAGGTCGCCATGCTTTTATACAAATTGAAATAAAACCTCAATTTATCCACAATTATACGAAAATAATCGTAAAATTTGCACAATAATCAAAATAATTGGTGAAATTATTATAAAATTAGCTAAAAATAACTGAAAAAAGGCTGAAAATACTACAAACCTGGTTTACTCACTCGTTGACGGCGGAAAAGAGAGCCGCAATGCACTCTGGGAAGCAATCGAGGTTGTCAGATTTCCACCCAGAAATTTACCAAACATCAACTGATAGTAAATAAATTATAAATTCGATTATTTATTATTAATAAAACCATAATTTTATTATGCAAAACCAAAAGTTTTGAAATTAGATATTTTTCTTTCATTTATACCACTTGCAATTAAATTGGCGATAAAATTTGGCAACTAAGCTAGTACCGTTGCAGGAAATTGATAATGGCGCCAATTGTTAAAACTTTTATTTATAAAATTATAAAATTTGTACATTTATTTGGTTGAATTCTTCAAATTTATAAACACTTTAGTGCACCGTAAATTTGTACATATTTCATTTATAAAATTACTAATATAGACATCTTTCTCTGATTTCTTCGATTCGAACAGTATCACTAAATAAATATTTGGCTCAACTGTAGCTAAAATATACGTACACTGCCCTTGTGAACTGAATTTGTAAATAATTCGGTCGATTATTGATAATTCTTCAGCCGTCTCTTGGATCATTTTTAGAATCGTCTCTAATTGTGGTGGACTTCTCTGAAATTTCTTTAAATTAAAATAAAACTGATTAATATTCAAATATAAATACCGGGGGATAGGAGACTATAATGGGAAAACTATCATAATCTGTAGTATCACAACTAACTTGATTGTCTGATAAGAGGATAACGCAAGCTGCCTCGTATTTTCGTTGAAAACTCACCATCCTATAATCCAAATTAATCGTTTGAAGTGTTAACGTAATTCGAAAAATATTTCAAAGTTACTTCTGATAGTGGTCGTGATGTAAACGGGCACACAACGTCCTCATATCGCTCGGTGTCGTCTGTTGTGCCAAAGTATCGTGAAAATAAAGACTGAATTTACTTAAAACGGCACCTTTCAATTTTTGTAGCCACTGTATAAGTGCCGGTAAGGCATTATTTTTTAGAAAATTCAATTTCCACGACTCACGATTCGGTATTTTCCCCTCCCATAACGACAATCTTGTGTGAGCCCCGTGTATTAAAGCTAGAGATGGTAGAAATTGTAAACGTTGTAATTCGGCTAATGCTTTAAATAACTGTTGTAGAATCTCAATTTCTAACATAAAAACCGCTTTAGACGGCGTTAAACTGATATCGGTGAATTCTAAAGTGTGTTTCTCTATTAAAGTTTCTATATGATTTAGGATATCATTGTAAATATAGATTCTGTTTATACCAAGCGAATAAATACGTTCGTATAGATCGATCATATTGATTTTAGCATTGATATATTGGTAAATGTTTAAACAATAATTTTGGACCCTTGTATCTTGTTGTACTCGAAAGTTGTTCTCCCATTTTTTCAAATCAGATTTCATCGACTCAAAAACTGAACGTAAAGAATTCTAAAAACATCAATACTTTAATAAATAGACAATCAAACTGTTAATCATCAATGGATTACATCTTTACGTAAAAATCCTTTATTTTTCTGCTGTAAAAAACCTAAATCTACATAGCTCTTCTCGGCTAATATTAATTGTTGTAGAAAGTTTAGGAACAATGCCCACAATTGTACATTATTTACTTTTATTGTCTCTTTTTCTTTCTCCTAAAATAAGCAACAATAAAACAGATTTTAATTTGAACTTTTATAAACGTTAGTATACGAACCACATGTTCTTTAGCTTTATCGTAACTCATCTGAGAGATATGGGTAAAATAGGTGTGTAAAAATTGGTCGTCTCGTTCCATTTCTTCCTTTAATTAGTTTAATAATTTGTTAATAGAAGAAATTATAATAATTTTAAGATATTGTTTATTTACAGGTTAAAGTTTAGTAAACAATACAGACGATAACTATTAATAACTATAGTATGTTATTAGCACTGTTGTCAAATTAAAGATTCCGTGAAGACCAATGAGGTAGTAGAGTGCGC
>JACDRP010000823.1:0-21786 GCA_013841185.1 Hycleus phaleratus | reverse complement strand
TGTTCGATAATTTTATAAATAAATTTGTTTTCTTAAAAAATATTTATTTTTAATAACTCTTTCAACTGAACCACATCTTCGAATTCTAACAGAGCTTTGAGACTCACTGGAATAATATTTAGACCAATTTATAGTAAAGACAGGTCCAAAATAATGCTCTAGATCGATAACTGCAATATAGTGTTTCTAATGATCGAATTTTATATTAAATTGAGCATAATAGAGCCTGAATTTCGTCGATTTATTGGTGTGCATGTTTATAATAAAATAAAATACTCGGTATATAGGCATGTAAAAAAGATAAAACGCTCTATCTAAAATTAGTAAATTTGAGTTACTCAATTTATGATTTTTTAATCACATACCAACTTTAATGAATGGAAATAAATCAAAATATTTTAGTTCTATACTTTATAGTGTGAATACTGTATTACTTATAATTTTTACTGAAGTTGAAACTTTTGCTTGATACACAATGTGTACAATTATAATGTTTTATTGCATTTTGGAAAAAAGCAGTTATTAAAATTTAATTATAAAGCAATAAAGCATTGTAGTGGGAAAATTTTAAGTAAAATCTATGACTTTTAAAGATACACGTTTATCAAAAAAATTATATTTCTATCATCTCGTTTTTATTAAGACTTATTTCAATTCGATTGTGTAGGCTTTAATGAATATAGAAATGTTTAGGATAATTTGCCAGAAATTGTGCAAAATGTAGAAGAGCACCCTATGAAAATAAAAACCTTATCTTAATTCTTATTGTAGTCCGCTATAATTTTGATGAGGTGCCAAATTAAGCGTAATTTAAGGAGATATTCTTGAAATTTTATAAATTTTGAAGCACATATCGTTAAATGAAATATTACAGATATTACCTACTACAATATGTGCAATACTCATTTATTTAGGGATCTTCACAATTCTTCAAAATTACAATTTTCTTTTCTTCACGTAACTTTATAGATTAACTAAAGATTCTGAATTTTGCCTCTTGCATAACAATTCCTATAAATATTCCAATAAATGTTTACAACAATATGTCACACAAAATAAATTTCAAACAAATAAGAACCGATAAAAAACTAATTAATGCAGCTTTCAAACTTTATAACATAACATTATTAATTATAATCAGTGAATGTATATGAGATATTGATATAAAAGGCACACAATCGATTCCCCAAATCAGTATCGAATCGTTAGCAAACAACCAACAAAATGTACTTCAAAGTAAGTATGAAATATTTTCTTTATAATTTCTAATAATAAAAATTATTCAAGATTTTAGTGATTGTTGCAATGGTTACTGTATCAAATGCTTGGATCTCGCAGGAGACCAGCCATGGACGCGGATATGAACACAGTCATGGCCATGCTTCATCTTATGCTAATGCAAACCTTCATTCTAATGGCCATATCGTTAATGTAAAATCACGACTTTATTACTTATTTTGTTAATAAATTATCTCGAATTGTAGTCGCACAATCAGCCAAAATACGAGGCGAAATATGAATTTCAAGACATCGGTGATTATAAACCGCAAAACACGGAACTCAAATCACAGGGACTCGAACTTGGCCATGCATCTTCTTACGCTAGCACAAACCTTCATTCTAATGGCCATACCGTTGATTACCATGTAAGTCACGATTTCATTATTTATTTGGCTTATTAACAAACTAATTGTAGTCTTTTCAGCCAAAATATGAGTTTGAAGCGAAACCTATCGGTGATTATAAATCACAAAACACGGAACTCCAGGGACACGAACTTGGCCATGCATCGTCTTACGCTAACACAAACCTCGAATCTCATCATTCAAAAGAGCACGTCATTGATTACCATGTAAGGTTAGATATTTTCTCCATTATAATTCTATTAAATCGTTATTTGTCTTAAAATAGTCTCATCCAAAATACGAATTCAAATACGGTGTTGAAGATAGACATACCGGTGATTACAAGAACCAAGAAGAACATCGCGATGGTGATGCAGTGAAAGGTTCATATTCATTGATCGAACCGGATGGTACCCATCTTACTGTGCATTATACAGCTGATAAGCATAGCGGTTTTAATGCTGTTGTATCAAGAAAAGGGCATGCTTTGCACCCTGAAATTCACCATTCGCACCATTAGAAAACGACAAACGCTACTGAATCTTGTATATTTTTGATATTTTTATAAATAAATATTTTCTTAATGTAATTCACGTATTTTTAATTCATTTCATATTTAAATGATTTAAATTTGAGATTAGCTCGCTATTAATATTGTGATTTGATAGTTTGTTGGCATGATTTTGGAGATTTAATTAAAACTAGCCTGTTAATAAAGCTATCGATGCTTATAATTCGAATTTGATGAAGTGGAATGCTTATTTCTTTTTACATAAGTATTGAAATTTATCAAAATTATCTTAAGAAAAGAAGAGATTTAAGCATCTATTTGAATATTTTTGATTGTTCTATTCAAATCTAAGTCTTTAAGACAAAATTGCATGATTTATATATAAAAATTGTTATTCCTCGCCATTTACTTAGAATACAGAAGCTTCTATTTTATCCCTTGAAGCTATCATAAATAATTCTGATGTTATTGAAGTAAATATTTAAAATTCTAATATTTTTAAAAATATGTTAGTATAGTAATTTGATACAAAATTGGTAATTTTGGGGAAATAATTATATCACTGAAAGTTTTTTGATTTATAGTTTCTTTTTAATTAGCTGCCAATACACATAACTATGGTAATAAATGAAAATGAATCTACATAAGATTAAATTTAGTTATTCCAACAGGGATTTTTATAGAGATTGAAGTTTTTTAGTATGAAATATCGTCTGAAGGTTTATTGTAAATAAAAATCTGCTTCAATGTAACTTATTTCTGGATGATTTAAGTCAAAAATGACCATATGTGTACGATTAAGGACTGTGTCTTTCCTTTCTTTAATATTATATAACTTTTCCAAATTCAATCATTTGCATAAGTACTTTATAAAAATTCCAACGAATTCAGAAATGTTTACAACAATGTGTCAAATTCTCTCCTAGTATTTGTTCCAAAAACAAACAAACATTAATTAATTAATATAACTTTCAAACATTACGATATAACTTATAAAATATACATAACATTTTACTTATTATAATCAGTGAATGTGTACGATATTGGTATAAAAGGCCCACAATCAGAGGGAGAAAATCAGTAAATTTTCGATACTACTCGAGCAACAAGTAACTTGAAAAAGATGTACTTTAAAGTAAGTAATTTGGCAAATTCTAGTGTTCAATTGTTACAATAATCTTTATAGTTGTTGGTAATTGTCGTATTGGTGGCGGTTTCGAGTGGCCAACATTCAGGCAGTTTGGGCCACGGACATGCCTCATCTTACGCCAACACGAACCTGCAAGCGCTTCACTCGAACGAACACATTGTCGAATATCACGTAATGGCAAAATTTTATTAATTACTTTGGGATTAATTACTTTCGGTTTGTAGTCGCATCCAAAATACGAGTTCAAATACGGCGTTGAAGATAAACACACCGGCGATAATAAGTACCAACAAGAACATCGCGACGGGGATGTGGTGAAAGGTTCGTACTCGCTACTCGAAGCCGATGGTACCCATCGTATCGTTCACTATACAGCCGATAAGCATAACGGTTTTAATGCTATTGTTACACGACAAGGACATGCTATCCATCCGGAAATTCATCGTTCACACCACCATTAGACGACAATGAATTGCCAAGTGTGCCTATTTTTGTATTTTTCTGATATTTTTATGAATAAAATTTAATTTAAAAAAATATGTCTTCATACTGTTCTAGTAGTATTAAAGTAAACGTATTTGTTTTGAAATGACTCAAACAATCAAAGCGTTGCGAATTTTATTAGCTGGTTTCATGGATGCTTTACTTTAGTTTTTATGTTAAATGAACTATAATATCCATTTTTATGGCGCTTTATTAATTGTAAATCTGTTTCCTTTATTTGCATTCCCCTGAGACAATTTAAAAATGAATAAACTTTCATAACTCGAAATTGTGAATAATTATCTAGATTATTGAACTTAAATTTAATTTTTCTCAATTCTGTGTCTTATTTTTGATCAAGAGTTAAATTAAATGTTATGGACTTCCATGGTTCTATAATTGTGGAACTTCTGCAGAATGTTCTATTTCTGCTTCTATTTATGCTCTTGATATTTAAGAAATACCATTGAAGCTTGAAGGTCCTCAAATTTCCAGTATTTAATACTCGATATTTCAACTATTTTATGGATAAAATGGCATTAAAAGCAGCATTTTAGCGTGCGTGCTATTTTTTGTTTTGGAAAATTTCAGTTAAACTTTGAGTTACAAAAGAAAATCTTAGAGCATATGTTTTTTCATTTTTTTTGTTATATTTCCTCCTAACACAGCAAATATTGTCGATTTTTCAACTATTTTCTTGCAATTTATAGCAAATTAAACGAGCTATCCAGATCTTTAAGAAATCCTTTAATAAGTTTATCAGTTTACTGGAAAACTGACAGAAACTTGAGGATCTATCGCTTCGATCTTCTTTTCGATGCGGTGTCTGAAAAATACCAACTTTTAATAATCGATATTTCGGTATTTGATAAGATATTTCAATAAATACGGTAGCATTAGAAAGAATATTCTAAAGAGTATCTACTCCATGAAGAAAATCAAAAAGCAGCATACATTTTAGTCTAGAATTCATAATTTTTGACCAACAATAGGCTCAATAAGTTTACACACAAATTGTACGTTAATGAAACCGAAACTTTACCTAGAAAATAGAAAATTGAAGGCTTCCTATGCGACTATGCTCTGTCGATATCCCAAAAGAGTGCAGATTGGTCCTATAAACGGATAAAATTGTTAAAGTTCTCAACAAAATAACATAAACTTTTAACTATTCCGCTTATGATTTAATCCAAGTGAAGTATACCGACGAGATCACCAAAAATTTGTTGATTTTCATCAGTTTGTTAAAAACAGAATAATTGGGCTAATGAGAGATTCCCAATTGTATTTTGCATAACAATCCATAAAAATTCCAATAAATACACAAGCATTTCCTAGAAGATTGTCAAAAATCTACACACTGAATACTTTTATTCCGTAAAAAAACAAGACCCGAACTAATTAGATAACTTTCCAACATTACGTTATAATAAAATCTACATAATAGTTATTACTTTTTACAATCACTGAATGTTTATTGGTATAAAAGGCTGGCTATCAATGTGGAGAAAACAGTGAATTTTCAATAGTTGTCGGGTAATAAACAAACAATCCAAAGAGATGTACTTTAAAGTAAGCTATTGTGCAAATTTTAGTGTTTAGTGGATATTGTAACGATAATTATTATTCTTATAGATTCTAGCAATTGTCGCTTTAGCCGCTGTTGCAAAGGCTTTAATCATTGGAGACTCGGGCCATGGACATGCTTCATCTTACGCCAACACGAATCTTCAGTCGCATCATTCAAACGAACACGTTATCGACTACTATGTAATAACACAATTTGTTTTATTTGATAACAATTTGATTTATCTTGACATTGCAGGCTCATCCGCAATACGAATTCAAATATGGTGTTGAAGATAAGCATACCGGTGATTATAAAACACAAGAAGAACACCGTGATGGTGATGTAGTGAAGGGTTCTTATTCGTTGTTGGAACCCGATGGTACCCATCGTATCGTTCATTATACAGCCGATAAGCATAACGGTTTCAATGCTATTGTTACACGACAAGGCCATGCTTACCATCCTGAAGTTCACCATTCGTACCATCACTAAGAAGCTTGAATCTGCCCCAAATTTCAGATTTGTGTATTTTCAGTATTAATTGAATAAATCTATTTTTTATAAATATGTTTTGGCGAATATCCATCCTTCATGACCTGAAAGTTTTAAGTTATTATCCAAATTTCTAGTAATCTTCACAAAATTGATAATTTAGAGGGCTGTTTTAAGTTGGTATTAACAGTCGTACCCACAGAAAATGTCACTATTTTTCTTTGTCCTACAAGTTAAGTTGTTAGTGAATTTGGCAATTTTTTCCCACCTTCGCAACATTCGAGAATTCTCTCAAACTCGTCTCCCAAGATTCTCAGAAATTCCTCTAAACTAGCCCACGATTCTGCTTCGTTTCGGTTTTCTTGCATTGATAAATCCATTAGGCCTCTACGATTGGTGTGTCCTGTTGTAATTTTCTTTTACTTACAAGGCAATCATAGAATTCATTCAGCCACATCATTTTAATTAACTGAGAGTCGCTTTCACTACGCACATACGAATCAAGACAAAATGCTCTCTTTCCTATAATTTTCCCCCAAATAAAATTGCACAAATCAACCGATTACTTGTATTTCTAATCATTTTTAATTAAAACGATCGAAACGAAGAGAAAAATCGAACTAGTATAGAGCGGAATTTGAAATCTTGTTGATTTTTCAAATTCTCAATTTAATTGGATTGAAATAGACAGAAAAAGAGTTTTTTCTTCAATATTACACACCGTCTTTTTTAAAATTAAATAAATTACTGTAACCTTATTTCTGATTATTTTATCGATTACAAAACTGATTAATATTAATTTAGAGCATATTCGGTTACAATTATGTAATAATCTTCATCATTAATTTATAGTTAGGTAATTAAACGTACTTAGTTTGAATTATAAGACTAATTCTCACACACACAGAACAATAAATAGAAATACCGGCTGTTATATTTTTTACTGCATTTCTCAGAGATATTAAAATTTATGAAATTAATTCGTTGGATTTCAATCGTTTTGGGCCCGATTGCAACAATATTTGTATGAGAATCAAATCTTCATTGTCTCAATTTCTAAGTTAGATCGTCTCACATATAAAAACCGCCATTCCTTGCTGTTTATTATCAGTTTTATTTCAGATAATCGCCGCGAATCAAGCAAAAATCATGCATTTATTGTGTTTAATATTAGCCCTCGTTAACTATATTGAAGCCGGTAATTTGGGTCTTAACCATGGGTCAATTTCAAGTTTAGCGTACACCACCCATCATGCGCCATCGTACAATTTCAATAATCACCGGAATTTCGGACATTTCACGCAACCGACTGGTGGTCAATCGTATTTGAGTTCGTATTCGACGAATTACCATCACCAGGAGGAATTCGAGCACGATTATGTGAGTTTTATTAATTTCAATGAATTATAAAATGATTTCGATGATTTAAGGCGCCGCCGAAATATGAGTTTAAATACGGCGTGGAAGACGAGCATACTGGTGATAAGAAAGCGCAGCATGAGATAAGGGATGGGGGTGTTGTAAAGGGGCAATATTCGTTGGTCGAACCGGATGGTTCCGTTAGGACTGTGGAATATACAGCGGATCCGCATCACGGTTTTAAAGCTGTCGTGCATCGATCCGGACATGAGTCTGTGGCTTTTGGACATCACTGAAACCACACAATTTCCAATAAAATTCTCAGTTATGTAAATTAATGGATAATAAACTACTATCTCTAATGTGTGTTTTTGTTTATTATCCACAAGAATGTCCCTACAACTTATCTTGGATTGTGCGCTTACCCCCGATTTGAGCCTCTTATAAGTTGCCCCCTTTGGAAAAACAAATCGTTTCGAAATCTATTCAAATATTTACTTTCACTGCTACTATCTTTGATAAATGTGTATTTAGTAAATTTTATGGTGGTTGCAACACGCATCCTTGGAGTTTTTGTATAACGAACGGACGATTGCACACCGCCGTTCAATTGGCATTCACCTTGCCTGAACTTTTGGACCCTGAACTGCACCCTCATTACACGCTTTTTAAACCTCCACCATCCCTATAGTTTTTCCAAAGAAAACAGCGGTGATTATTTGTAATTTTGGAAACTGTAGGTTTCAAATTTGCACAATTTTTGCACCATTTCAGACGTTACTAGGTGAAATTTGAGATGAAATTGAACGAAATTGCATGCTTCGATAAGTAGACTAGTAGTTAATGAAGCATGCACATAATTTAATGAGATCACGGTTGTGATAATGTAACTTTTTTGGAATTTAATTGTGAACACGTTAATCAATAAATAACGATTATGTAACGCAACACCCATATTCTTTGACTATTTCCGACTTTTGCGAAATACATGAGATGTAGGAGTTGTAAGATTTCAATTTTCTCTTTTGTATTCATATTCGATGAAAATTGAATTAATTGATTATTTAAAAAGCGTGATAAAATATCGAATGTCAAGATCATTTCATCGTAAATCTTTGACGACTTCAGCTGAAAAGGTTAACAATAGTATTGTGCAACCAAATCATCATTGACCATGACCACAGAATTGGACTGAAATTTGTGTTTCGGTTGAATTTTTGATTGTTTTCGAGTATTTTTCCGTGAAATATCCGTCAAAACTGATTGCTACACGTGTCATGTTGTCGTTTCTTTGACGCAATTGGGAAAACTTTTAATTAAGAAAAAATTCTTGTTGTTTTTGTTCTATCATAGTTGTCGCAAAATTTTGTTTAACTGACAGTTGTTTGTTATCGTGTCGTAATCTTTATAGCACGACATGGGAAATAATTTCCTTTCTAGAATTTTTCATAATTTCGTTGCTCTTAGGCAGATACACACGATCATTTGTTGCAATGATTAAGGGTATATTGTAAATTTGGGGCGTTTAATTACCTTTTGTAGATTAAGGTAATAATAGACAACCTAGATAATTATAATTATTTGTAACTTTATTAATTTAAATAAATATGCATGTTTCTTTTGGACTTTTTCTTTTTATCTCTACTACATGGATAAATAATCTGGGTCAAATTTAGGCAATTCAAGGAATTACATAAACACTCTGGTACCAACACCCAGGGCGTCTATTAGAATTTCATTATCAAAATAGTGAATGTTGTTCAATATTGGTGTCTATCTACGAAAAAATCCGAGTATAAATTGATCTCGATCGACTTTATCAAATCAGTTCGAAATTAACCAACAATCAATTAACTATCAAAGAAAATTAAACGAACAAAATGTTAACAAAGGTTTGATTACTATAATTAACCCATTTATTTATATAATTTATAAATTATTTTTAGATTTTAGGAATTATTGCCTTAGTGGCGTCTAGTCAAGCACTCCCATTGGGCAACGCCATTTCCTACGCACAAGTCACCCAGCATCTCAGCCATAGTGCTCCGGTTGCCTACAAAGCCGCCCCTGTATTAGCCGCTCCAGTTGCTGTAAAAGCCGCTCCTGTATTAGCTGCTCCACTCTTATCCGGACATGGTGGTGGTTCCGGTTTATCGTTGGGCGGTTTATCACAGGGTGGTTTATTATTGGGCGGACATGGCGGTAGTTCATACTCCGGTTTATCATTGGGCGGACAGAGTGGTTTATCATTGGGCGGACATGGTGGATTAGGTGGATTGGGTGGATTAGGTGGATTAAGTGGATTAGGTGGATTAGGTTTAGGACATGGTGTTCAGGCTGTACACGCCGCTCCTGTCGCCAAAGCCGTCCAAGTTGACTACTATGTAAGGCAATTTTCTTATCCATTTTCTATTTGAGATTGTTGATGAATATGAATATAGGCGCATCCACAATACCAATTCAAATATGGTATTGAAGACCTCCATACCGGTGATATTAAATCACAAGAAGAACAACGTGATGGTGATGTTGTAAAAGGATCGTATTCATTAGTCGAACCTGATGGTACACGTCGTGTTGTTCATTATTCAGCTGATAAGCTTAACGGTTTCAATGCTATTGTGAGCAGAGAAGGACACGCTGTTCATCCACAACAGGTTGCTAAAACTTTGATAGCTCAACCGTCACATGGATACTCTCATTTATAAAAAAGCCTGTACATTGTTCTGTTCTATTCGTTATCATGAATGCTTGAATGTTCGTTTTTCATGAAAAATATACGTATTTTTAATAAGACTCTCTTTTATTTTGCGCAAACATAATCTTAACTGTTAAAAGTTAACACAATGTTAAAACTTGACAACGTATAGCCTGGTGCAACCCACCCCATTTCTATTGAAGTGGAGGTCAACTACTGAGACTCTTACAGTCTTAGTCTTGTTCAAGATTTATCTGAAGCAGCAAAGAAGTAGTAGCGAGAAAAACTTGCCTAAATTTATTGAAGTTTAACAGAAGTAGAACAAAGAATGAAAGAAATGGAATTGCTACTAGACTTTTCTCATAAAGTATGCCTCATCAAAGGAAAATCATCTAAAAATCTTTTATTCTAAATATGCAGATACACTTTTGCCAGTTTCTTCAATATTTGCCTCAAGCAATGTGGAAGTAGTTTTAAGAAAAAATAATATAAGTCTACTTACTAAAATTTAATAGATTTTCCTTTAAGAAAATAAAAGCGTGCCAGTACTTTACTCTTAAAATTTGTCCAAATGTAACTGACGCCCGATTTGTGGGCGTTAACAAAATAAATTTCTCTAAAAATCCTAAAAATGTTCCAATTTCTACTTATTAAAATTTATTAGAAGTTAGATCTTCCTTCAAAAAAACAAAAAAATGCCCAAAGGTAAGTGACGCATGATTTTTGTGCGCCAACAGAAGAAAATCTCTAAAAATCTCAAAAATGCTCCAATTTCAGCTGAGAATTCCGCTCAAAAAGAGGCTAACACATCAACAAATTATACTAACTTTTCTTAGCCATAAATGAGCCTTTCAAATATTTCTGATGCAACCTCCAAGTTTCCCAATTAAAAAAACAAGTATCTCTTTCATTCTTCAAGTTATTCGAAATGCGTAAGAACTCATTAGATAGAGCGCTTTAATCCGAAGAAATAACTCCATTTGGAAACTTTGAGAAATGCCTGGATTACAGAGTAAACTCTAGGAACTTCTATCAATTTGAAGGTCCAGCCTAAAAATCTTACAATTGGAAGGATAGAGCGCCAATTTTGCTCTGTTTACCTGCCAATTATCTCCAAACTTGCAGGTTTGTTTTAAATTTTGTAATATCCCATCATTGCGCCTTCATAACTCGAACAATCGTGCCTCATGAATACAAAATTGTTAATTTGACTTGTCTATATTTATAATGAACGACAACAATCAAAATCAGAGTATAATTTCTATTGCAAATAATTGCTTGAATTATTTAGATCAATAGAGAGTATGGCCTAGAAGTTTCCTTTTATTTTACATCTAAAAAACAACATTGAAAGCTAAACGAACCGAAAATTATATAGTAATTTTAATTATTATGAAATTGTCAATTTTTCTTGAAATTTATGCAGAAAGGACCCTATTTCAATATTAATCGCTTATTGTATTTTGATTTTTGCATGTTTTGCATGTAGGTGTTAATTATGTCTCTATATTTGTAACGTTTAGAAGGAAGTGCAACTTTAAGGTTGCACCATTTTTTAATCAAACCCCTTTATTGCTGCACTTTCAAATTGTTAATATTTCGTACAATCAATAACGTAACGCACAGTCTTTTTCCCCTCGAATAATTAAAGTGAATGTCGGTTTTGTGTATATAAGAATGACGGTACCGTACCGATGTCAGTCAGTGAAGTTCAGCCAACGTTAAAACACCCTAAAATCGAAAACATGATTATTC
This sequence comes from Hycleus phaleratus, assembly GCA_013841185.1. Taxonomy (NCBI): domain Eukaryota; kingdom Metazoa; phylum Arthropoda; class Insecta; order Coleoptera; family Meloidae; genus Hycleus; species Hycleus phaleratus. The sequence continues at coordinate 10,143 of JACDRP010000823.1, read as the reverse complement.
AAGTAATTATAATTTGAATTTTGTTAATATTACTAAAATTTTGTTTCTTTCAGATTGTTTCATTGGCAATTCTTGCCGCTACAGCTAATGCAGGCTTAGCAACATCTTACGCCGCCGGTGGCTTATTGTCCCATGGTGGAGCTATCTATGGGGCTGGTTTAGGCCACGGTGGAGCTATCTATGGAGCTGGTTTAGGCCACGGTGGAGCTTTGTATGGAGGCGGTTTAGCTGGACATGGAGCCGGTCATGCAGCCATCGCTGTAGCTCCAGTTGCCATCGCCAAGCAAACCGTTGTGGATTATTTTGTAAGATTTACCTTTGTCGAACATTCTTCCATTTATTATTGAAATTTAATAATAGGCCCCTGCAAATTATGAATTTAAATACGGCGTTGAAGACCCGAAAACCGGTGATAATAAGAAACAATCAGAGGTCCGTCATGGTGATTCTGTTAAAGGCGAATACTCATTAGCTGAACCTGATGGTACAATTCGTATTGTTAAATATACAGCTGATAAGCATAACGGTTTTAATGCGATTGTATCAAGAATTGGACATGCTGTACATCCACAATTGTATGCCACTAAAGCTGCTATTGCTTTACCAATTGCATTACACGATGGTGGACTAGCTGGACATGGTGGATTGGCTGGAAAATATTAATTGATTGTCGGTTCTTTCGGTCGGTTTTCATCATTCTAATCATCAACATATCATTTGCCATTTTAGCCGCAACGTTGCTCTCATCTCATATATTAACATGTCTCTTTTTTCAAGGGATAGTATTACTGTTGTATTGTAAATAATAACGATTAGACTTTATTATTTTAAATAAAGTTGATTTTCAAAGAAGTTGCCTTTGTTGCTTTATTCTCTAGAACTTGGCCCAAATATTTAACCCAAATATAAGAGCGAATATGCCCAAATAAAGCAAATTCAACAATTAGATGAAGCATATCTTATTTTCAAGAAATTCAACATATAGAATGAAAAATAAATCTATCCATCTTTTGATCAGACTTAATTTAGGTTCTCCTGGTCTTTACATTCCTTTAATTTAGAACCAAAGTAATCGGTACAAATTCAGCATTTTGACGCAGCTTTAATAACGATAAGGCAAATTTTCGCAACCGTAAAAGCCTTTAAAGTTGACGATTATTAATATGAATTAAAAACCAATTAATTTGTCCTAGTCTCGAGCTTCTCATTATGTTATTAGGCTGAAGATGAAGCATTAACCGTTACGATCGTCAGCTGTAGGAATATTTAACTCTCCTTTCGTCCGGTTCGACTAATGAATATTCACATCTAACGATATTACCGGAACGTATTCCTGCTTGTTCTTTCCGATCACCTGGATACAAATTGGTAATCTTTCGAATCGTAATGAGCTGGTGTCTAGAAGTTGTACAATTATCTCGATATAATCTACGGAATATTTAAGAATTTAGCATTATCAGATGATGACCAGTTTTTTTTGGAGTAATAAGAAATGTAAAAGCGAAAACCTAGAAATAAATTTATGCACTAATGAGTACAGTAACATTGTTAATAATTATACAAAGTTTAATGTCAACGTGATGAATTATTAATTTTTAGTTCAGTACTCTTTAAAATTTAATAATCAATTATTTACCAACTCAATTCTAATTTTAATTGAGTGATTACCGTACCGTTCACTACTTTATATTAGGAAAAAGTGCCGGAAAGGCCAATTACTTTCATCATTTCGACTTGTTCTCGACTTATTCTGAAATTTCGAAGTTTTGCTTAAGATCAAACACCAAATTTCAGAATTTTGAAGAAATCTCCACTTGTATTGCATCATTACACGATTTTTTCTTCTAAACTAGATTAATATTACGTTTTGATTTAGATTTTATGCTTGGATAATTCTCGATATAAATCTAATGACAATCAAATCAATTGGGTAACACAATCAATTACCAAAAAGAAAACAAATTGGTATTTACCGTATGGGGTTCGATACGGGTGCAGAAAAACTGACCTGGATTTGATTAGAATCACATCTGGCTCGTAGTCGCTCTAAACTAGCGATGATTTGCGGCTAAAAAGAACTTAAAAGGTTCTTGCAGGTTTGGATGTTCGTTTCTCTAGAATTTAGCTAGACTGCCTTGCAAAAAAATGACATTTAATGTGTTATATAAATGTATTCACAAGACATTACACATATTAATTTGTTTGTTTCTTAGAGGCTAAACTAAAAAAAATCTATAACTAGAAATACAAATGATTCATTGAAATATTCCCTTAATTCCCATGAACAAGACGTAAAATCGACAATGGGACACTTTCATTCGTTATGATATGAATTGATTTTGTATTGCTTTCATCATCATCATCATCATACACCAAAAAACAATCAGTATTAATATCAAGTTTGCCAAAATTGTAAATCATCGAAATTGAACGATAACAACAACAAAATTCACCGAAAAATCGCGCAATTATCAACGAAAGCATCCCATCACTGTCACCGTATGTACAGAATCTTACGTGTAGTTTGTGTGAATGTGTATGTGTGTTTATGTGTTTGTGTACGTGTGAAATTTCCCAAATTTAAATTTCATCATTGCTTTTCAGTACGTATATATATAAAAATACAACTCCCAGATAAGATAATCATAATTAATAATAATTAGAAATAATAATAAACGAAAATTATATACAAAATAAGCGGAAATCCAGCGCGATCGGCCACCAGTTTCCCGTTATTGTTGAATCATCGACGTTTATTCCGATATTTGCGACTAAAATTATTGCACGGCGATTCGAACGGGGTGAATTGTGATAAATGGAGGAAATCGCGGGGAAACTGGTGGCGATTCTGCAATTCTGGGCGAATTTCAGGCTCGATCGAGACCGGAATTTTCCCGAAATTGTTACCAACTGAGAGATCGAGAATCGCTATGCTGATTAGATTTCTCTCATTCTCCGGTGGAATTTTCCGTTGAAAGAAATTAAATTAAAATAAACGAGGGGAAACAATAAGCGCCTGTACTGGCCTGGAAGAGAACTTCTCAATTACATTCAAATAAATTAATAAATATTATATAATAATAATAATAATAGCAATAATAATGATAATAATAATAATAACTAGCTTAAAATATTTGGCATCATTTCATTATCGTTATAACATAATTATAAAATTATCTTTTGTAATTTCCATTTTTTTGTCAATTATTTTGGATGTCGTCATCAAGGGATCAAATTTGACTGAGACGATTCTAACACTATACAATAATTTGTAGGCATGTTTAAGAACACTATAAAAATTCTTCTTTTTGTTTATCATCTGTGTCAAAAAATATATATTCAAACACTACAAAGAATAATTCTATGTTTCACTTTTTTGTGATTTTTCTGTTTACAATTCTCAATTATATTATGGAAATGCACACAATGAATTCCATGTAAACTATATATACACAGCATTGTTTAGCATATAATATATAAATATTATCAATAATTATGATAATAATAGGGGCGAGATTTCATCAAGTTCGATATAAGCACATGAAAAATAAATTAATTTCGGTTTGACTGGATCTCGCAACTTTATACACACACAGAACGAAAAATCTCGGCATAGATCCGTGTTATGACCGACTTCACGTGTTTCCTCTTTATTTATTTCTTTATACAATTTGGCAAAAATATATTTTAACGTGAAGCAAGGTTACTAAAGGCAACTGGAACTTGAGTCGCGTTCCAAAAGAGAATTCACAATCCTTCATTACTTTGAAACTTAAACGCGAATTACTCGTACCGATCTATCGTTATAAAAATTAAATTAAGTGATTACTTAAATCAACACCCACAATCAGACTTAAATTAAGACTTATTTGTTAAATTAAAAAATAAATAATTTGGAATACTATTAGTTTTGTACTTGTACTGTGGAAATACACTCGATTTTTGTTGTTTTTTTTGTGTAAATTTCTTTTTGTATACGTTTCTTGTAGTTTACTGAGATCATTGAGGCACTGATGATTCGAACAATAAAATTTTCTAATCTGAGAGTTACTGAAAATATTCCCATTTGTGCTTTATTTAAATACAATTAAAAATATATTGACCATGTTGTGGACGATTCAATTTCTTATGTTGGTAGAAGACTAGCGAAATTCGTGTCGGATTCGTACGATTCGGTTGTTTCAACGCCGTTGTTGCATGCAACTCGTATTTAGCACATTCGAATAGTATACTGCCGTGTTGTAGGGCTATTGCTACACCGCCTGTGGTGTTATCTTGGAAACATTGCAAATTATCGGTGAATATCGCGCTATTGTTGTTATGAGTCGATAGTACCCGTTTCTTCAGCCGAATCTCGGTTCTGTACCTACAAAACGAAATAATTACGCGAAATCTAATCAGAGTTTAGACGTACTTGTTTAAAATTTCAACGCCGTCCAGTTGAGTTTCCTCTTGTTGTTTCCAAACAGAACCAAATTCATCACTATTATCAACGACATACAACGGCAAAACATGCAGTTGTTCATCATCGGTCTTGTCAACTTTTTTACATTTGGTTAATGTAACAACAACCGTACACCCATTACTCATATTGTTTAAATCACGGTGCGAATGTGCACAAAAATCCATACAAACTGTACAACCGCTAAACGGCCGACTGGTCAACGTTCGCCTGCCTAACCGGCAATCGCTAATCTTCTCATAACGACACTGGTTTTTAAACGATTGCGGTACTAAATTCTTATAAATACAACCAAGATATTTGGCTAGATTTTCTAAACGTTCCTGTATTGAAAACTCTTCGGATTTGCGATTTAAACGGAATTTTCGGGCGATTTTCGAACGGGCAAATTTACAACCATCAAAGAACATACTCCATGAACAACCGAACGAAAAACTAGCTCCACATTTATTCGGATCATATCCCTGACAAGCACAGGATTTATTCTCGTTGTAACTACAACGACGCTCTGTTCGTATACCGAATTTTATTAATTTTTCCGTCAAGAAAGTGTACAGTTCGTTTGATGTAGTTTGATTGATACCATCCCACATAACGATACATACAATAATGAAGGCGGAATAACAGCGATGGCCCTGTCGGTGTTTCACTATAATTAAGTATTTCTCGTCGAAACTCGATCGGCGAATTATCTAAAATTTACAAATTCGTAGAAATTAATTAAAAAAAACTACAATAAAGATTTACCCATTTAGCTATTGGACAACCTAAGGCTGTCTTCCCTTCGCGTCCTGTATAGATGATTTTTTCGATCCTGATTGCATTTCCAGTAACTCCAGTTTTATTTTCCATATCGTAGCGTAGATTTTTCAAACTATTTGAACAACCTACAATTGCCCGAAAGTGAAACAATATTGTGTGAAACGAGCAGGAAAAGTATACACTTTTCTTGCGAGTTATTGGAATATCGGTCATATTCTGCAACTTTTCGGCGATGCGTTGTCATAGTAACGAATCGGCAAAAAGTTAGAGAATCCGACTGTATAGATTACGACTGACCTAAATGAGTGTAATAAGCACCGGATTCATTTGGTGATATATCCGAATATAGGAAACAATCACATTTTGGTATTTGTGTTTCAGTTTTTTGTATCTTTGGTTTCTTTTTGGATTGTTGAATATTACCATCACCATTATTTGCCATTTGTGGTGATTGTGAACAGCCACCATCATCACTCTTAAAATTTTTATTAGAATGATGATGGTGGCTAGGCCATAAAAAATGACCGGTAGCGTCATTCTGTTGTTGTTGTTGCTGTTGTTGTTCTGTAGTTTTCTCATCGCTAGTTGTAATTGTTGTATTTTCATCGTTTTGTTGATGTTTATTCAATATCATCGTCTTGATTCGAGTATTCAAATTTACCCTGTCTGTTGTTGTTTGGTGGGAATATTCGCTTTCCATTGATGATGGTGGTTTTGACCCATTATCGTAGACAATCTGGTGATTATTCCAATTAACTTGATTATCATTTTGCCAAATTAAATGATGATCATCATGACTAGTTCCGCTGTATTGTCCACTGCCTGGGTATCCACTAGAGTTGTGTGAAACTAGCTGCGGGCTGCTGCTCACTTGCGGATACCCAGGCTTGGCGTTTCCCGAACTCGTTACTGGATTATAATTCTGATTTGAACTGGGACTAAAATTTGTTGTCGACACTGATGATGATGTTGTTGTACCATAATTAGTACTATTCTGATTAAAATTTGGATTATTAGCCGAACTACTAATGGCACTATTCACTGAACTTGGTCTTGATATATTACCGTCCGTTTGTACACCACTATTACCACTATTTGTGTTACTATTACCACTAACATTACCACTGTTTGAATTAACACTTTGTGATGTTGATGGGGTCGTTGCGGGCGATACAAAACTCTGATTTGTCTGTTGGTAATCGGAATATTGTTGGGTTTGCTGTTGGGTAGGTGGTGGTTGGCCGCGAGTTTGTGGATTTTGTGGTGCCGGCGCCGGACTTGGTGTATGCGAATAATTCGAATTCGGTCTTGGTGTTAATTGAGTTTGCTGACCGGGAGTACTTGGTGGTCGAGTATTGGTTAATACTTGAACAGGACCAGTCGTATAAAACGTGTTCGTTTCAAAGGCTGGTTGTTGATAAGCCGTCTGATAAATACCGTTCGAATATTGCTGATAAGTATCTAAAGTTGGCTGTGTAACTGCTGGGATTTGTTGAATAAATTGCCCTTGAGGCCAACCTGGAAACAACATGTAAATATCGCATCTTTAATGTATGATCGACATTTTCTCTATTCCACTCACCTTGTGTAGGATCCGTCTGCCATACGGAAGTCGGAAACCGATTTGGGTCCGGATAAAACGGCATTGGAGTCTGGAAAAGGTCAGTTACAATTTAATGATGTTCCAATTTTATAAAAACATTAATATTTGGTTGCCTATATACACGTATGTATAGAGTTATCCATGCTGTCAAGAACAAACAGTTTATCTTCCTCGGGGATGTTTTGTCGAGGCGTCCGGACGCCTATAAAAGGGGGAATTCAGTGTAATCCCCCGACCCGGGCAACTCCCGACTAGGATCAGATACACCACCTCCATCCCACCAAACGTTATTGTAGGTCAGTGCTTTGCTTATTCCCTCGTTTACTGCCACCCTTTTATCAGAATAAAACTGACTGAATGACTGAGCAAAGTTATTTTAATAAATCAAACCACTCTATACACATGCATTGGAAATTAGAACAAATCATTATTTATAGAAAACCGATTCTTACCATTGGTGATTGTTGTTGGACGGGTAATGTCTGTTGGTCTGGCTTCAAAATATGAACAGCTGATGGTGGTACAGTCGCCGGCTGAGGACTAGGTCTTGTTGGTTGTTGTTGTTGTTGCTGTTGTTGTTGTTGCTGTTGTTGATTCGAAAGAATCGTCACATTACCGTTTGGTTCAGAAGACATCGCCGTTGGTGGAGGACCTGAAGAGACAGCCGCCATTGGCCCGCTCGGTTTTCTACCACGGTAACTCTAAGAAATGCAAATAATCAAACAGAACGAAATTTGATAAATTTGAAATCAGAAACTTATTCAAGGGTGAATTTGTGCGTTTTCCGCTTTTTTTTTAATTTATAGAATCAAGCTATTCTTATAGGAAACTTGGGCGGTTTAAATTTACAAAAATCGATAGATTTCTGCCGCCGGTAGTAATAATACCGCAATACACACATGAATTAATAAAACAATAATCTAATTTAAATTGTAAAGTAACCAACGGATATTTATTTATGCTCTCAGTACAACAATAACGTAAAAATTGTTAAATAAATCAAAGAAACAACCGTATTTTCTGTTAGAATTTAGAGCTTAAGCTCATATTTCTAGTTTTATAACTGTAAAAACTACCTCATGGCTAAATTAAAATAGGGGTTCTACGTGTATGCAATGTTGAAATCTTATGTAACCTTTTCCAAGTTATTTGTTTAGACAAGTGCTTAGGTGGATTCTGCTCTATCGTCGCTTTCAAGATAAGCATTCATACGAGATATAAGCGATACTTGTAGACGACATTTGGTGTGATAATAAAATTTAAAAGCCCAAAAGTTCAGTGTAACTCTATATGAACATTTCTGTACATGTCTGTATAAAGTTCACAACATTAACCGTATGTCGATGATTATGCATCAAGCATACGAACTAATACGGTTAAATGCGATGTTATCCGATTGATCAGAGGGTTGAAAAACTTCCAACTAGTTTGGAGTTTTATAAAAATGACGATTTTTCAATTGATCATAAGTCTGAATAAAATTACGTCCGATTTCGTGGGAAATTGAAGAGGAAATTGCGCTTTTTTTCCAGATCGACACCTATTACTGTTACCAACCCTCTAGGTGACTTTATCCATAACGATGGTCGTATTTATAGTCATTTCATCGTTTACATCTCTCGGTTTTTGTTGTTTGTATTAGTGTTTGTCGTAATATTCGCACGTTACCCCGTGTTCGTTGAACACAGAAAGCTGAAGTATTGATTAATCCAATACGCATGCTCGATGTCGGAACACATTTTCTACAAAATTTACAATTACCGTGTACAGCTCATCACAAAATTATTCTCTTGTACAGTTTTGATAAGGTTTTTTTTTTCAAATAGCGTTGCTTTTCCGGGCGACCGGCACGAATTATTTGGCTGGCATAAGTAGAACAATAGGAACAACAGTAACAACCCCAATAGTACCGCCACCGATCGGCTGTAATAACATGTGTTAGTGGTGGTGGTGGTTGTAGTGGCGGTGGCGGTTGTGGCGACGATTCCATCAGCGATTTGATTTACGTAAAAATTCAACCGGAAAAGTTGATTTAATTTCAACGTTCATCACCACCACACACTATTACTACCATTACCAAACCACCATTTCGGCTAAATAAGAAAATTTCTTGGTTAGACGAGTTTGTAAATGAAGATTACATTTTGCACCCTCTTAGAAAAATTAGAAATCATTAATTGCAAATGAGGGTGGCTACAGATAGAAATATATACAATATTATAACTCCGCATTCAGATTGTGGTAGGCTAACTTGACTCTAGGATTTTATTGATTTTCGGATTTATCGAGCCAACGTTCGCAAATAAAAATAATACAATAAATCACCAATTATTTATGTGACTCATACGCATTTGCTACAAACACAACCAAATAGAACGACAGAAAATTATAAACGGAAAGGACAAAAGTGGGCAAAATCTAAATACTTTTTGCCCTTCAATCAGTATATAGAGTAAATCATGTTACCTTTACAATGTTTGATAAAATTGCAACCTACCCCAGCACCTCGGCCCTTTCCCCGTCCCCGTCTTGACTCTCCACGTAGGTAACTCGCTTCGCCGTACAGATTCTAAAACAAAAAAATCAAAAATAAAAATAAAAATAAATCATAAAGCGAGAATCGATTGATGCAAATCATAAATAAATAAAGCAAGAAAGAAAATCAAGCAGACTATTTTGAAAAATTAATAAACTCCATTTATTAGAAGCAAATTATCGTTATTTTGAAACTTTTGAAACTCTGTCTATAGGAATAAAAAACGAATTTTCTTATAGTCACACCGTCAATTTGGAAATAGCAATTAAAGTCGTGTAATTAGAGTGTTTAGAGTAATAGCAAAAAATCGTTCAATTTAGAACGGTTCATCCTTCATTTAACACCCAAAACAACTTCGTTAATTAAAAAAAAAGTATCCGGACGGGCCTCATAATAACAATTTTAAAAGATAAAAACTTTATAGCCTTCGATGCTTTTGTTAAGAAGCATTTCGATAAGAATTAAAAGAAACGATTCATTTCGATGACAGATTTGAAGTCTTCTACTCAAAGAACACGCCAACATTTCACAATTCTTTAGAATTGTGAAATCGGCCAATTAACAAAACAAGTGTAGGCTAAAGAAGCCAACAATTCCGCCCTCAATCAACCGACAAAGAAGATAAAAATATTCAAATTTTGCAAAATTGAAAGACGCTTTAAGGGGATTTTTGGCCTTTCTGAAACTTACAAATATGATCGAATAATGCCTGATAATATTCGACAAAATAAGCAAAACTTATGTTCCGATACCGGGAATCGAACCCGAGCCTCCTGGGTG
>JACDRP010000822.1:0-21800 GCA_013841185.1 Hycleus phaleratus | reverse complement strand
TCAATTTTTTATAGGTATACTTTGCAATTATTCATAAATTTATACTATTGGCTAAATTATCGGAAAATTGTAGAAAAATTTAGAAAAAATCATGCTCCTAGATTTTCATCTATAAATTCTAATTCAAGCAAAATTTTCCAAAACGAAACACTTTCTCTAATGCCTCTTGAAAGGCTCTTTCTAATGATATTTTATTCATTGCAATATTTCATCAAACAGGGGAATTATCGATTATCAAATATTGGCGTTGTTTCTACACCAAATCGATAAAAAAGTGCAATACATGCACTTAAATTTTTAGCAATTTTCTGGAAAACCTGCAAGCCGATTTAAAAATTTCTTAGAGATTTTGAAAAGCCGTTCCATTTTCTATATATTTTGCAAAAATTATTCATAAATTGATAATATTGGCTAAATTATCGGCGAAATTAGAAAAACGTAGGAAATTTAGAAAAAAACATGCTCCTAGATTTTCGTCTATAAATTCTAATTCAAGTAAAATTTTCCAAAACGAAAAACTTTCTCTAATACCCCTTGAAAGGCTCTTTCTAATGCTGTTTTACTCATTGCAATATTTCATCAAACAGAGGAATTATCGATTATTAAATATTGGTCGGACAGCCATTAGCCATTTCTCGGAAAATCAGTAATCCGATTGTGAAATTTCTTGAATAATTAACATTAGTTGAGTTATAAGGAAAAATACATGTAGAGTATTAGGAAGCATGTTTCAAAATTTTCCTCGTAACTCAAAGTTCTATCGTAATTTTCTAAAACGAAAACAATCCAAAAACAAGCAACATGTTGCTTAATTATCGTTTAATTATCTTTCATTAAAATAATAATTATAATTGTTACGCCACTTGTATGGCTAATTTTCAGATATAAACAAAGACAATTCACTATTGGAAGGTAATTTTTTCGATTTAATTGATATCGATGCTCTCATTCCATGTTAACCTATTAAGAGTTATGTTCAAAGTACCGACTTTATAGATTTAATGTTATTAGAAGAGAAACTATAAAGGTCATAATCAAGATTTTTCGTTTTCTCGTCGATTAATCAACAATTTTAATTATAGCAATAACAATCTGGGTTAACGTGTTAACCGATTGGATAACAACTTTTTTAAGAGTTTTAGAAAGGGATATTGAAGATTTTAAAAAGTAAAATCTGATTTATAATTAAGCGAACCGAACTCGACTCTAAAAAATCGTATAGTCGAGTTAATTTCGTTTTACTATACGGTGTGAAATTGTGAAATTCACCTGGTGCAGTTTTGTGTGGTGATTTTGCAAGGTTTCAACAACAATTCGTGTAGACAATACAATTCATACAATGATGTAAGTTGCTAAAATTATCGAATACGATCCAATATGTATGGGGGCCTTTTATTCATATGATACTTGTTCACAATTTCATCGAGGTCGGTTGTCTCGACTCTAGACCGGTACCGACCGCAGGTTCTGGGTTGGGAAGTTTCACCACAACAGGACCAGTTATCATTGTCGTCTCAGGTTGCGGTCAACCATTTCTCACCTCTCGATGTTTTCATTGTTTCACTAAAATTAAATAAAACAAACAACTAGAAGAGACAACGTTGTTGTATTTTTTCTAAATACAAAAAACAAAGGGTTGTCGAGTTGAACAATTATCCAACTTGAAATAAATTGTATGAAATTAAAACAATTTGTTATTTAAAAATTTAATGGACTAAATAGGAAAAAAGTCTCTTTAGTGTAGTTTATTTAAAACCCACCAGGTAGATCATGGTTAGTGGTGCAGTTAAAATAAAAGAGCGGAAGTTGATAAAATAATCATAACATAGAGCAGCCAGACAAACTGAATAGGGAAGGCGCAAAAAAAACGTATAAACAAGTGTAGATAATATAATATAACCACCTACTGTGATAAATAAGTTTAAACACATAAAACGTGTTATTAGCTTCATTTTTATATGGGGGTATTCTTCCGGTTTCACAAATATCATAGTCTCATTTCAGGTTTTAACAGTAAATGATAAAAAAACGATATTTTTAAATATTTAAATTAATACAATGATAATAGTAATGATGTTGATGATAATAATAACCAAAGAAAACCGGTAATTTATGTCGTTTGATAAGATATATGCGATAAGAGAACAAAAAGAGTACCAATCTCGAGTTGGATGGTAGACACCAAACACCCAACGTTATAATTTACTAAAAGTTATTATTGTAATAGATGTCGGCATATTTCTTTTTAATTAAATTATATACAAGTCCAATGATCTTTCTATTTTTTTTTTTTTTTTTAATTTAACTAACTATTTCATTTTCGTGTTCATAATAATATTGTGTAGAAATATACCGACAATAAACTTAATTAAATTAATGCAAAACGTTATTAAATGGTTTATAATCCCCCAACTAGTCCTATTACTTAACTCTCCTTTTCGCCTTTTCACCATCAATGTCCATGTCTTTGCATTAGTGTGGAATTCTACTAATTTAGTGGAAAATTATAACACCATATAAACATAATAAGCAGTCTAATAATTTCCGTTTTGTTTCCAAACGTAGACATACAGATTGAATTTATTATAATTAATATAATTTATTAATTACTCCATCCGTTCTACATAAATGTTAAGAGGAAATGTTTTAATTTTCTTGTTTCGTTTCGAATAAATTAACTCACCTGGCGACGATATTTTATCGAAATCCACAATTACTAACACTTGAAGGAGAACATATTGAATAAATATTAAATAAGGTTGATTAGATTGAGTCGATCGAGATGCTATTTTAATAAATTTAGAAACTTGATTAATTTCCAATGAATTTTTCATCGTGTTCTATTATTAAACTATAATATTAACGAGAGATTCTTAGAGGATTCACATCGGATATAGAATCGCGTTATGATTTATCGTTTAAGATTTTTTTCTCACATCAAACAAATCACAACTGACAGGTATTCATGTCACATTTACCTTGTACATTAGTTAAATCGATTGGTTGTTTCTTATGATTTTGTACAAGACAAGAGCTGTGGCTTTCACCTACAATCGCCTCGAAAATTTCCAAGTTCTAATAGAAGTTGACAAGAAATAAATGTCGCCAAGAAAAACTACTGACATGATTCTAATTTGTGTTCAATTTTTCATATTAATTCTAATATTGCAAATATAATTGTTTTCCATGCTTGTTTGACGATAGAGTATCGTTTATCAAACTATTATTAGCCGTCGATACAGTTTATCAAATTTTAGTTTACCTCAATTATTCGTATAAAATTTACTTGGAAATTTGCTAATTGCCATTTACATTTGGAACGAAGAAACTGATGCTTGTTTAAACCGAACAGTTTAAATTCAATTTCGTATCAGACAATTAAATATAAAAATGTTGCTACGTCTGTTTAATCGAATTAATTGTTTCGTTCTAGGATGGATGTGTGTTAGCTAACCGTATCCGTACACTATCCAACTGTTATAATTTTTATAAAGGTGCCAAATAAAAATCGAGAACGCCTTATTCCTAAAATATTAATTCCCATTTTTTACATAAATTTGCTACATTTGTTGTAATTTAGATTACTCTATGAATTTTATCTAAGAATTCCGATAGGAACTACCACCTGTCTTGGTCACAAAAAGTGGACATTCAAATTTTTCTAACAGACTCGAACAAACAGGTGTGAAGTAGTTTTGTCGTCTATTAATTCGGTAGAAATCGAAAAGTCCTTAAATAAAGTGGATATTTAGGCTAGAATTTGAGTAATATTTCTATAAAGTAGCGGAATTTCCGCTAAATTTACGAATTCTATTTCTGGTTCTGTATCCGCGCCTTGGATGTTATTAATATGGGAGAAATACGAATTTATTGAAATTTATTCTTTCGGTGTCGGCCAATACAATCGATATTTCGCTTGTTTGATGGTCTATTGTAATGTCTCAAACATCATTAGAAACAGCAATTTTTGTTTTAAAAATTCCAGTTGAACCAAATATTGGTGATTTTTTAGCGATTTTTACTCAGTATCTAGCAAATTGGTGAGGTTTTCAAATTTTCAAGAGAATTTCCAATAGATTGTTAGTTTTCTGGGAAATTCACAGACACTTAAAGGGCCTATATTCTTTTCCTTTTTTCATGCGGTATCTGTAATGCTAATCTTTAATCATCGATATCTTTCTTGTTTGATTAGATATTACAGGAAATTAGAAAGAACGTGTCAAAGAGTATCTGTTTTGGAAAATGCCGATTGAATTTTGACTTAAAATTTACATATTTTCTTCAATAATTTAGCCAATGCTTCTTCAATATTCTAGAAAATCCGCCAAGCTTGTCAGTTTTCCTAAAAACTGACCGATTTCGGTTTCTGGACTTGTTGATTAATTTTTTTCGTTTCTGTTCCCATTTAAATAGATTTACGACAAATATAAATCGAATTTTGATTATATTTAATGCCAATTTCGCCTCCTCTATTTCGTGTATAATTTTATTTGTTTCTAATTTGATTTTAACAATATTGAAGTAGTTAAACTAAACTAGTAATTAGTTTTGCACGATTTCCATTTATTCTAAAACATATAGTTTAAAGATTAGAATTTACTTTAAGGTTGTTTTCTCTTTCAAAATCTGTACTGTATTTTCTAATATAAATAAATTAAAATTAAATTCTATGTTGATTTTAGATTTTCCTCATTTCCATTTTAAAATAATTAACTAATTTACAATATTTCATTATAGCTTTTAGTTGGTTATACGACTTTACCTTAAAATAAATTAATATTCTGTAAATAATTGATTTTAATTAATTTTCACTCAATAATTCCGTATTTATTAATAATGTTATTGTTAAAATTATTACTTATTTGTGTCAGTTTAATGAGTATTGTTTAATATTTGATGAATTGTTCTACTTTTGTTGTATTACAGAAAATTACCAGCGGCTATCAGTTTAAATTTAGATCGAAATTAGATTCTAGTCAAAAATCACACCCGGATGGGCTAATTATAACGAGACAACAGCGTTATTTGTCGTATAGAATTATGAAATATCGTTGTCATTTTCATTTGACGAGTTTCTATAAAAGTTTATCGACAGACCCGTTTTGTCCGGTAGTCGTTTCAGATAGTTTTTCGACATTCAGTCTAACTGTTGATGAAAATTTACCTGTTTTCGTTACAAAGTAATTGATCGAAGATTTAACGCGTTAATTTCAACAAATATTGGTTTTGTTTAAAAACCGTTTATAAGAAAAAAAAGCCGAAATAAAACCAAAATAGGTAGTAGTTGCAATAACATCATTCACATTGTTACAACTTAATTAAACCGCGCAACGATCTCAACGTATGTGTTCAAGTTTTATTAAAGGCAATTAAACTATATAACGTTTTCAATTTCGTCAAGTAATAAAAGAGAGAAGTGAAATTGTGACTTATGCATGAAATTAGCTAGAATCTCATTGTAGTAAAGATACTACTACTGGTAATAGCTAGAATAGTGTTAGTAGTAATTCCCATTCTTTTTCTATTCCTTTTAACTTTTTCAATTTAAATTCCGAAAACTTTAACTCCACTATACCGATAATATAATCTTTTAGATTTTCAACTTTTTTGAATATTACAGAATTTCGAAAAATTGTAAATTTCCATTTCGTTCGATCTTATTGTTAGATTATAACCGTTGAGTTTTAATCGTTCCCCACGATTAGTGGTGCTTTCAATAAAATATACCCATAAACACACATTTTACATTAAACTAAAAGAGGGTAAGAGACAGATATAGTCGACTATAGATATTATCATTTATATCTACAATATGCATTACCCGTAGCCTGGGAGGAAATCCACTTGCAGGGGAACTTGTTGGAGATTTTAGATAGGCGTAGTGAAATGGCATTATCGCATTTCGTGTGTTAATTTTTTTTATTGTATTCTTTCTCGCAGACTGATATGCTCAATTAATTTTATTTCATTACTGATAATTGATAAAAAAAAGGGAGAGAGAACCCGAAAAAACGTTAATTTTTTTTTCGACAGGTGGTTGTAACGATTTCAATTATAGGTACTTTCAATCAAGCGTTTTTATCAAAGGGTGGTGGCGGCTATACGTTGAATAGGTAGGGAGAGATTAAATTTCTCACCCTCTTAGTTGCTAATGATATTATCATGTAAACACGCCTTTATATTGATATATTATATACATATATGGGATTATGTTCGGCTATATATGTACGAAATTCTTCGCGAAACTATCCAGAACGTAATTAAGCTCATTTAATTAAACTGACAGGGAACTAATACGTTGTATCCCTTCTATAAATTGAAGTTTCGTGTATATACCGAACATTACTGTAATGATATATAGAAAACATTACATAAATCTGCCCTTATTGGAAACTTTTAATCTTATAAAGTTTAAGTGCAAAAGTTTTTTCGGTGGATGGAGGCGGAGGGCAAATCAATTTTGCGCATGAATAGGCCCATTTTTTCCAAGACCTACAACAATAATCAGACCAACAACAACCGAAAAAAAAAGAAATATTTCCCTATAATTGTCGATCATCAATTGTCAATTATTCGAATTTTGAGTGGGTACTTGAAGAAATTCGTGTGGTTATTGACATTAAATAATTTTCCGGATTGGTGAGTTACTCGTTACCGTGTAATTACAACTTGATTTTTCTGTATCGCAAGTTCAAAACTTAACGTTACATGTAGCAAATTAACTGTATTATTTATTAATTATTGAAAATAATCCCATTATCTAACGAATATGTTTGTTTTTTCAGAATTTTCCAGAGATTGCCGTCGAATAAGGTAAGCTTTCACTAGATTGTTTATTGGGGTAAAAAATAGACAAATTATTGTACACTTGTAGGGATGGGGGTATAAAAACCATTATTTGAGCAGACCTTAACGGTTATAGTTCCTCTCAATTTTATATAAAAATTAGATCGGTGATTGTGTTAAAAAAATATCGATCAAATCATTTGTATCACTCATTTGACAGCAAAAAATAATTACCGATATTAATTCAGATTAGAGAAATAATGAAAACTCAAGATTTTAAATTTAGTTAATCTCAAACGTATCAATTATTTTAATATAAAATCTTTACCTGTACAAATAATCCGCAAATTACCCAAAATATTGCAACACCATTTGGTAAGGTTAGAAATTCTAGTTATAAAACAGGGGAATTTGGTTAACTCACTTTTGGGGGGCGCGCAATTCAAACTACTCAATTTCTATTGGCCAATTTGAATTGAGCGCTTGTATAACCAAATTCCCTAACAGTTTTATAACTAAAATTTATAACCTACTCGTGATTCAGTTTTATCCATGCAAGAACTTGTGGATTTTGAGGTTAGACAATCTAGTTGACACATGTTTTTGATGGCGGGTAATTTAAAATCTGTCATTTGGTTAGTTCGATTTGCGGCTTCTTCTATCCTATTAAATCTACAAAAATCTCTATTTTCACTCAGTTGAATCATTAATTTCGTTGGGTTCTGCTTTTTAATGAATCTTTATCGTAATTGCGGAATAAATCATAAATTTTATGGGAACACTTATTGGTTTCTGCTTGTAAATAGCATTAAATATGTTTACATTCATTAGAATATAAATGTATGACTATATGGGAACGTTTTGTTATGGAAATTCGTTGAATAAGGAAGATACAGTTACCGTCTGTTTCTATTTTGTTCGTTTGTTTGTTAATTTATTCCACCCATCATAATTAAATAGACTTGATGCACGCTATCTACTATTTTTTGCATCTAAGTCGGTGTATTCGTTTTTTTGTTGTTGTTGAAATTCATTCATCATTCATTCTTCGCACAGACAAAATATGTGTAATGGTAATTTGTTCAATAGTGATAAACGTACAAATTTTCATTTGTTCCGTGAATTTAGTAGATACAGGAAGACGATATCAGCAATCTATAAAATATTGAATAGTTATTTCGTATGTAACGTGATGTGAATGTCAAAAACTAGATTGATATTATGGCCATTGAAATGCCTGAATTAGATTGGATGAATGCACCAGAAACTTTAACTTGTTCACTATTTCTATTGCACTTAGTCAGTGGAAAAACCACCACCACACCGAATATTGTTGTATCAATTTCACATTATGAATGTTAATTTTTTTCTCAATTAAAGTCTTTTGTTGTTGTTTTTTTTTTTAAAATATTTTATGATAGTGTTGAGTTTATTCCGGTACGTTATTATTATCCGGAAATTTGAGTAAAGACCATCATGACGACACAACATACATAAAATGATGAGGTTTCAACATATACACATCGGCCACAATTACTGTCAGTTGCTATCCGTGTTTCTCTATCCCTCTTAAATAGGTCGTTGTATGTGTAAATGGGTGGATAGTAGTAGATATAGTTATGTACTAGTATCCCGACGTGCCATCAGTGTTACCCTGATTGCGTTCTGTTGTCTTGAGCAAATTGATTACAGCTCAAATTAAAGTTTTTGCCAGGGTTGTTGTAGAATGATTAAACATACATGAGAGATATATAGTTCTATAGGATAGATAGAGAGAGTTATATGACAATCAGAATGAGATAGAATCGTCCATCAAGAGTCGATGCAATAGCATTTTAATTAGAATTTCGCGACAATACACTGTCATCATACTTATTGTAAAAATTTAATTCGAATTCGAACGATCATAATTGAGTCCATCGATCAACTCTAATCGTTGACGTACTCATTTAAACGACGAATATTTGTTAATTATTGAGAAAAAAAGTAAAGAGATAGTCTATTAAAATACAGGGCTACTGTAGTATACCAAATGTTTCAGCTCGAACTATAAATTCTTATGGGAACTGTCATTTGGAGAGTAACTCGAGAAATATTTCAACGATTTATAGGAAGGTCGCTAAACATTGCGATTTTCAAAAACGAGCCACACACGTCAAATGATTCAGATTGATTTCTTTTTGCTTTCCCTGTGTTTTATTCTCTAATGGGTAGAAGTGTTTTGTATTTATTCCAGAATTTAAAAAAGTTATGCGAACTCACTTGAACCTTTCTAGGTAATTTTTGCAAATCGCGACTGTTCGAAAATCGAAACGAGCGTTTTTGACCGCCTGCACGATAAGCTACGAGATTCTAAATTTGCTAAAATGATCTCCAGGGACTCTTCTATAAATCCTTTAAATATCTTTTGAATTGCTCTCCAGTTGCTATAAGAATTTATAGATCGAGGTGTAACTTTAGCTATTTGGGAAATATTTTAAGCATTTATAGGAGGGTACTTGAGATTGTTTCACCAAAATTTGAACCTTGTAGCTTAGCGGTAAGTTGGTAAAAAACGCTTGTTTAGAAAATAACGTGATTTATGAAAACGACTCAGATGCTCCTCACTTTTTTTCATTTTCCTCATCATATTCTAGAATAAAAGCGAAAGTTCTATATATTTCAGAATAAACTGGAGAAAAATCAATGCTTAAGTCACTCTTCCGATTAGTTGTTTAATCTGCGTAGTTGATTGATGAAAAGCGCAATATTGCCAAAAACGATCGTTTTTTGACCAACTTTCAAATGAGCTACGAGGCTCACTTTTGTTAGAAAGATAATCAGGGCCCCTTAAATAAATCTTTGAAATATTTTGCAAATTATGCGTTAAAAAGTAGGACTTTCTATATAAACTATAAAAGTAAATTGTTTATATATATCATCTCCTATTATTTGACAAGTGATTTTTTACCAAAATTGGAGCCTCATCAGCAAATTGATCAAAAAACGCCCTTTTTAGAGAATGTTGCAATTTTTGCGAACGAGTCAACTAACTCAGAATGACTCAAAGGTGCTCCTCGCGTAATTTTTCCCATTTTTCTCGATTGTATTCTAGAATTAATGCAAAATACTTCTACCCATTCTAGAATAAAATCGAGAAAAACGAAAAAATCAATTTTGGGAGCATTCTGAGTCATTTAGTAATGCATTTTTAAAAATTGCAACATTTTTTGACTAACTCGGGGTTCAAATTTTGGTAAAATGATCTCTAGCGGTCCTCTTATAAATCAAAATATTTTTCAAATTGTTCGCCAAAAATACGAGTTGCCATATCGTTTTTTAATTCGGCAGCCCTACATGCACCCATCGTTGGCCCAAATATGGTTGTAAATAATCTTAATTTCTACAGATTTTCGTTAAAATATTGACTGATCAAACTCTAGAATCTTTAAATCTTAATTGTGGTAGGATTGTTAGAAATCGAACTATAAACTCTATGGGGAATTTCATAATTTCCAGTCATTTCAAATAGTCGGTTAGGCTAAATATTGCCCAATCGATTAAACATATTATTACCATTAGTTTTTGAAAAAAAGTAAATGCTTTTAATATTTATTGCAAACTATGATTGATTATATTTTAAAATACGCTTGGTTTTATCAATTACACCCTCTATACAGGATGATTCATTTATATTAATTATTAATGTTAATTTTTTTCTATTTATGTCGACTTATTAATTTTACAATTATTTTAATGGAGAAACTATATAGTGTCTTTATTGCTACTGTTATTGACATTGTGAAAATTGACAAAATTTCAGTGAAAATCGATTCTGTGTCATCGTCATTTTAACGATGCAATTTGTAGCCCAACGTCCGCCCAAAGCATTTTACAACAACATTCACAATAAATTGATATTTGCTTGTGTTAGTTCCTATATTATATCTCTATATTTTGATATAGTTTTGTTATCAGGAAATAGTGTGGTGGATTTTATATACACCTACGAATTTGTGTTGATTTGGTTACAATACGCGTTATAATGATACGATTTTCTTAATCATTTTGTAGAAGAGAGATAGAGAGAGAGATGTTGTATATTTTCGGTTTAATTTAAATGATCATACGATAGGATCGTTTTATTAAAAGACATGTTGATTACTCACTGGTGGCTAATTTGTTTCTAGATTATAACGAACAGATTTTCAAATTATTACCATTACTATTATGATGGCGATGATTATTATTATTATTATTAAAGTTTAACTATATATTTATCTTATGGATTTGTTGTTTTGCCTGTTTAATTTTCTCTATAATAACATTTTGGTTTCGATGATAAATTCTATGTGGAATGATGCCAGATTATATCATTCCAGTTTCGTTGTCCAGTCAATTTTTCTTCTACTTTATGCTGTCATATCGTTCTTCACTCTATCTCCCCGTCTAATTTTCTGTTTAATTGTAGAAAATTTGTTGGAGTGGAGGGTTTTTTTTGATTGATTTGTATGTTATTAAAAATTTAATGAAAACGATGAGAGCAATTAAAGACTTATATCTCATTATAGGCTAGTGGCGGACGGATATAATGGTAGAATTAAAAGATTGGCATCGGCTCAGTCTACAAAAATAATTGGAGATTAAATGAGTTTTGTCCAGTTTTGATGGACTTAATTTAAAGAAAATCTACCTTTTTTTATCTGTTGTTGTTCTCGTTATTGGACTATTTCCATTCATATTTAACAATAATTAAACAAACATCAATTATTTTTATTTTGGACTAATTATAGATTTTTAATGTACTAATTAAGCGACGTTATCCATAAATCATTCGTTATAATAATGAGCAAGGAATATACACAAATAATACTTTGGTTATAGCGCGAACATTGATGATATATGCTCATACCAACGCTCTACGTTCGTTATAATCACATATTGGCAATTAGTTAGGGGACTAAATTGACCACCATCATTATCCTTGGATGATTTATTTTAAGCGATTCGACACGAGTTAAATTAGAGTTTGAGCTTGATTGCTGCCACATCTCACCAAAAAATACAACAACCCACCATTTGTCCTCTTTATATTAACCAATCGGACAATAAATTTTCGATTTTTATTTAATTCAACAAATAATCTACTACCGTATTAGTGTTAGTTTGATTTTCAATAAACGTTCCTACCACTTTCTCAATTTTAGTTATTTAATTTAATATGCAAACGTTTTAGGTAAATTGAATGTGGCGATTTTCCGGACACGGAAATCCACTCGAATGGCCATCCAAGAAATATGTGACAACGAACAAAAATGGACTATCAGTTTGTCGTTCTATCTACCTGTCTGTTCGTCTGTGATTGTCCATTATATTGACTTTATACTGATAATTATTTGATATTGATTTTAGACATGACTAACATTACTCGGTTAATTTTTATGGTGAATGGGAATAAAATTGAAAATTTTCTCGAGTATTCGAGGTTTCAACAATAATTATTAGAGATCGGTGGTAATTTATTGGATTTTATATTTAAATTGGCGCCGTTCCATTAACGAAATAAAAATAATAATGATAAAACATTAAATTGTAACAGTTTCGAAATTTGACGCGCCTTACAATATTGGTTTCAATTGATTTAAATAAATTCGAAAAATCCCCGATTTTTATTATTTCCAATCGATTATTTTGATATAATTTAAAAATAGCGAATTTTTCATAATGAAAGAATGTTAACGGTAATTACAAGTCCAGTCTCTAGTGTACATTTAAAGTATACAATAATCTCCCTGTCTCTCTCGCTTGCTATCTTTTATAAAATTTCTCAATCAAGTTAATTAGTAATCTGTTAATTAATTAAATCCATCATCGGTTATAATCTAAAGCTGGTACTTCAAAGTATTGCAGAACAATTTCCTATATATCGTTAATTAGACGTCGTTCGTAATTAGCGAAAGCAGCAATAACGGTGGTGGTGGTGGTGTGCTCATCGATTTCTACAATTTATAAAACGAACGAGTCATGTAATAAATTGTTCCCCTGTTACAATACAAAATTATAAAATTTTCGAAACAAAAGATTTGAAAATCTAATAACATCTAGTATACGTAGATAGACAATTGACGGTGATTCATTATCATTTTAATTAATTTATAATTAACAACCGCAACAAAGCGATTGTGTGTCGCATCCATTCATCCCCTTAGAATTTTCAAGGGATAGAGATTGAACAGTCTTGTATTGTCTACGACAACACTAATTGCAAAACCGTAGACGGTATAATAATGTATTCACTATTCTGTTTTCATGTAGCACCTTAATTGGACTACACCGAATTTGTTACACTTCTTTTTTTTTGTAAAGTGTAATCATTGAAGTAGGTATATAGGTATAAACATAAGCATCTCTTGAGTTATTGTTATCATTGCAGTCGCTGATAATAACAACAAACAACATCAAAAGATATCTTGACAAGTGTTGAGAGGGGATGCAAACAACAAAAATTAATGACAAATACAAATTAAAGTAGCAAAATAAATGTTTATTCTTTTGTCTAACAGCATGGATGTTAATTAATGTGGTGGCAATTAAGGAACAATCTTGTTAGGTGCATACTTGAGAATTGTAGTTTTAGTATGGGACAAAACTAAATAAAAGGGATGAAAGTTGTATTTGAGCAGAGATTAAGGTTTTGCACCCTCGCCATATTGATAATTCCCGTCTCGCAATGGGGTGTATGTCATTGAATTAAATAATAATTTCTATATCGTTGACCAAACATTAAGCAATTGGGACGATGTGTGTGAATAAAGGGCGAATGAATGTGGATAAAGATAGAGATGGAGAGAAAGAGAGTGTCACCGTGTAACTTGGTCCATTGTGCATGTTGAAGAACGTTAAGAATAGGGGAGGATTCTAATATATTTCATACTGGCAATGAGTTTGATGGCAGCTTATGACGATTATACTCTTCTATTCATATCTCTATCTCGCTTTTTTTCTCGTCATGTCCATGATATATTATAATACTGTGTGGCTGGCAACGGCAACCAAAAGGGAGGGAATCCCGCACCGGGCCACCGATCAACCGACCGAACATCCGGTCGCTCGTATTC
The DNA here is from genome assembly GCA_013841185.1 of Hycleus phaleratus. Lineage (NCBI taxonomy): Eukaryota > Metazoa > Arthropoda > Insecta > Coleoptera > Meloidae > Hycleus > Hycleus phaleratus. The sequence continues at coordinate 7,917 of JACDRP010000822.1, read as the reverse complement.
ATTGTTCTCTTCTTCTCTTTGCACTTTACTTCAATTCTATATCGTTGTGATTCTTTACACTATCAACGAACAAACATTACAACTATATCGCTATTAACCACCAAATCGTTCGGGGGTTGGAATTTTTTTTTGTCGAAACGGGTATATCGAGTGGAAAATCCTTATCGAGATGATTCAATTAATTATAAAAATCTCTTTTTATTCAATCGAAAGTTTCACACTTGAACAAATCGCAGAAACCGCAAATTCTGACAATTCTTTCCTGTCTAATTCGTGTTGTTGTTTTGCCCCCCTATTTTGTTTATTCGTTGTTTAAAATTGAATTTGGTTTTAATTATAAAACTACACAGAGGAAAAAAGTCAATTAAACTGGAAAATTTAGCCATAATTAATCATTAAAAACTGTTTCTAATCAAGAGTGGCTTGTTAGTGAAAGGATATGTGGTCGAGATACTGTTTTCTCTAATAATAATTGGCATTGGATACAAAAATAAACGATTATTGTATAGATTGTAAAGCTCCAAATCGCACAATCATTATCATTACTGTCATCTTTAATTGGTCATCAATCGTTGCCCATTCTATTCTACATTCTACTTTAATCGACAGTTTTTCCTATACAATAAACTCAATTAAACTGTCGATTAGCTAATTAAATTACTTCACTATAGAATTAACAAAGAAAAAATCGTTTACCGATACCGGAATTATTAAATTTCATTGTTTTATCAAGGTGAAATGTAATGATTTTATGGATGTAAGGTCGTGTAGAATTTTTTTTAATTTGCTGAATTACACACAAGGTCGGGCATTTTTTCCCATTCTATACACATACACAAACCTTACCTATACACGCACAATTGGCTTAAATTGAGTTAATTAACTGTGAAGTTTATGGTTGTTGTAAATCCGGCTTTATGTGTTTATAACAATTTTGATTGGTCACAACAGATTCACTATTAACACTTAATGGACTGTATTCTCTACTTAAGTATTACTTAAAGCAGATTTTTTTTAATTGTTACATTGGTTGATTAATATCAAATATACGGCAGTACATTATAATCATCTCCGTTTGCTTGGATTTGTTATAAAGCCGGGCTTTATCGAGCTTAAATTTCGTGTAAAATAAGCCAGAAAGAGAGTTGATTATTTTCTGGTCAAGTTGAATGAGACCGACTGTATGTTTCATTATTATATTATTGGTTTCGTGGCGAATTTATTGTTAGAAAAATAGAACAAATGTAGACATTGACGGTTAGAAGTTCGTCTAGTGAATTCAATTTAGAATTGTGAGAGAACAAATATTTAATTCGGTAATGGTATTGCATTTCTACAATTTTAGTCGTATTTTTCAACTGTAGATGTAATTTCTCACACAAACAGTTGATATGATAAAAGTTTTTCTCATTTTTCTTTTCCTACTTTAATAAAGCTCACCCATAAAATCCAGCCTGTATTTTTAATTATTTCTTGTGAATTCTACCATCTTTCTTCCACTTTATTAACTTTTATTACAATAATGATTATTATTAAATTTAAACAATTATAATTACAATATTTATGTAAATTTGAATTTAGTTGATTTGATTTGTTGAAAGTTTCGTTTTAATACGATCAAAGCGAAATTAGAAAAGCTCAAGTTTATTAAAAGAGTTATTTCTAGCATCTTGTTCTCAATTTGTTCTGTTTTCTCTCTTATCTCTTCTCGTTTAGTTGTTATTGTTGTTCTATAAGAAAAATCCTGTTAAAATCCAGAGCGAAAGAGGGGAACATTTAAGAAAATTAATTATAAAACTCTGTTGCTTGTCATTTTAAGGCAAATCCTCTCGTTCTGACCAAAACTCTCAAAGAAGTTTATTTACAGCGCTCTTGAAGTTTTGTAACATCAATTAAACAACTAATGAGCTAATTAAATGTGTATTCAGTGCAATGAATACCACGGGAATTATTATTAACTCAATATTACTGCTAATTACTGTTTTCACAAAGTAAAAGAGTTATTTTAATTAATATCAAGGGATATTTAATAATAAAACTCTTTTAAATAATTATTTTAAATATTGAAATTTTTGTTATAATTATTATTTGTTCGGTATTAATCTTCTGTGGCGGCTTTTCGAAAATTGTTTGTCTATTGATAACCGGTTGTGGTTTAAAACAAATGTAGCGGTTGTTGAAATGTTAACGTTAAATAATTACCGTTTAATTTAAACTGGACCATTTGTAAAATTTAGATGAAATTCTCTAGAAATTTGACTTTTAACAAATTATCTAACAAGATATTTTAACGTTGTTTAAATTATTTGTAATTGTTTTCAATCAACCATAATGACAATAATAATAACGACACAATTATTATTTCAAAATGAATTTAATGTTAAATTATGTTTAATCAACGAATTATCTGGTAAATTAACTACAATATCGATTGATAACGTTTACCTTTAGTATTATGTTTGTTGATCAAATAGCACATTATTTGGAAACTCGGGGCATATCTGTATGTTTAACTGTTGAGGTTGCGGTCACTAATAGCTAGACAGTTAATTCGAATTATTACTACTAATCAGTGTTGATTTTCTTTATTGGCGATTAATTGCAATCGAGACATTCAAATCGACGAAATAAAAGAAAAACTCTCGTTATATTCCCCGATAATTACTCGGAAATTATTCTAAATTGACGTAGATGAGATGATCTTGTGTAAATATTAGAGCCACAACTAGTCTATAGTTTCTAAAATAATGCTCGTAGTGAAGGAAGGAAATGGGTGTGTTTCTTCTATTTATAAGACATCCTCATTCGACACCCTGACTTGCATTTTGAAAAACATCAAACATGATATTAGTCAAGTCATTTGCTCTAACCAGGAGATTGGTAAATTTTTTTTAAAGTCTGACAGGTCGGCACACGTCTCTCATAATTATAATAAATCGACACGACTTGTCAATTTTATTCACGCTTTTCAATTAAGTTTGTTTTCTTTTTCACTACTACTACAACTATTTGAACAACGAATTCTAACGATAATACTAGTGGGATTGCGGTGGAAAAATAATAAAATTGGCTCAAATTCAAATAATAGAAAATATTTAAAATTTCACAGTTTCTTGAATTTTACACGTTTACATTCATCATTATTCCAAGCAATAATGTTGTGATTTACAACACAACACTTAATCATTGTATAATGACCGATCGTTTTATTTCCATTCACAAAACTATTCGTTAAAAGCTTGCCAAACTGGCGATATTGTTTTATTAGAGATTAAAATTAATTTTGTTATTATTAAAATTTGTTTGTCAATACAACTGGATATAAACAGGGGCTTTAGTGAGGAGCGAGAAAAAAGAGGAAGATTTGCCAGCACTTAATGGATGCTGTTGTTCTTGTTGTTGTAACTTATTTGTCAGCATCATTTCTAAAGCTTTTAACAGATCCATGATTACACTTTAATGTTTGATCTATTAAGCACTCAACGTTTTCTATACACTCACTATTAAGCTAAGTAGTTTTAAAGATGGACAATTTACGTGGTTTTTTCTACATCAATTTTAAAATATTTTGGCAAAATTCCCAATAATCAATGAATCCATTTGTTATTCTAATTAAATAATCAACTTGAAGTAATCTTAAATGGAGCAATAATTTTTTAAACTATTGTTCCGTTGATTGTTTCAATTTTATTAGCAGTTTAATATTTTATGCGACCATAAAGCGATTTTTGTGTGTACAATCAATTCATTCTTATGATATCTTTACAATTAAACATAACTACCCTATAAAAGTTGCTGTGTTTACGTGTCAGTTGGTGGTACTAGTCAACAATAATCGATAAATTTATAGTTTGTTTTCAATTTAACCGTTAGTTTGTAATTCTTTACAATCTGGACGATTTTCGCTGAATTCCCGTATCAAGAATCGAAATTTATACCGTTGACCTGTATGAAAGTGAATTGAAAAATCGAACATTTAACGCATATATCGTGCGAATTTCCTAGATCGTAATTCCATGTTCACCAGCCATTAATCTAAGAGAATTTTCATATAAATGTTCCGACATTAGATCGTTTATTTTTCTACAAAAAAAAAACTCGTTCAAAAATCTAATTGAAATAAAAACATTGATATATCACGATTAGATCATGTTTCGATTTCTATTCAATCACAAATCTTGAAATCAAAACGAAAATCTCCACTTCCTGTTTCAAATTATACTAATTGGCAGACGTACTGTTATTTCAACTTGAATGATTAATTATAGTATTGTGCGTGATTCTAATCCAGGTAATGATCAAATGTTGAAAAAAATAAACGAAAATAGAAGAATGTTACTGCAGTTTTGAACATTAATCTTCATTAGTTGCCTTCTTTAATCCTCATACATGAAGCATGTTTTGATAACTGATTTTACTCGAAATCTTTTAGCATTGATATTTTTCTATTCGCTAATAATTGTAAATATTTCTCTAAATAATTTATTAATTACGCGTGCATGTGGGAATATTGATAGAAATGGGGAGGTTTTGTAAAGAAGCAAAAAATAGTCGTAAGTGGTGAATATATCGATTGAAATTCAAATGGAAATGGTTTTTAATACTAGAAAACAGTTTGAATATGTTTTTAATTGCATTTCCAGTTGGAAAATCGTCGAAATTTCAACTCTAAATAGATGTGATAATAAGTTATTTGAAGTGATCCATTAACAGAGCCACCCTACCGGCTAAAATTCTATTTAATGTTTTATAACTGACATTAGCAAATGGCTATTACAGAAATACATATTTCACATCATGTTGTTGTTGTTGTTGTTGTTGTTGTTGTTGGAAGAGATTGGAGGCGGTTGTTGTGAAGATATAATGTATGTAAGAGAATAGCGAGCGGGGGTGGTGGTGGTATATGTTGTTTAGACTGAAAGGCAATGTTGAAACTCTCTGAAACGTTTTACCTAATGGGCTTTCATTAAGTCAGGAATGCTTTGTGCATATGTGATGTCCACGCTGATTGTGTACAGTCTGAACAATGTCCGCGCCGCCGTGGATAATTTAATGCGCTCTATAGTGTATTTAATTACTAGAGGGCCGCCTTTTGATCTCCCCCGGAACCGGACGTTGGACGTACTCTGTTCAAGCACCATACACAACCCACCATCTCTACTCTATATACAAAATATAACAATAACAACCTTAGAACTTACAACAGACAGTTGAAAATAGGTGCTTCTAATTAATTTTCGCTTTTATATGGAATTATTCGCGCCTGGACACTTTTCTAACAACAATGAATTCGAAAATTATCCAACATTGTTTGATGATGGCAGTGGAAAAGGAGTTTTTTTTGAAAAATCTTCCAGTAATCGTCAAAGAGAAGATTAACCGTACTGTTTAGCGATGGTTGTAGTTTGTAGAATTTTTAATTAAAATTTGCAAAATTCTGAATGAAATTAAGAAAATACCTGCACACCTATTTTAACCATCTTTTTCGTATATACAACCGCCTCTAATTTAGACAGTAATAAAATTTATTTATGAAGTTATTTTGTTAAAAGTGTTCTTTACTATGTTTTAGAGTACTTGATGGTGGCAATTGCCATGGAATGATAGATGCTCAAGCACAAGGAACTCTAATTAAATCTCAACTGCTGTTGTTCACCATCTCTCTCACACATTTTAATTAGCCTTACTTGAATATACCGCAGAACTTTAAGTATTAATACCTGGTAATATATGGTTATATAATTCCTAATATTCTAACGGAAATATCGAATATATGAATGTATAGATGATAGACACAATAGGGACAATACGATGATGGGCCCTTTTACTCTTTAAATATTGAAAATAAGCTTTTATGTTCGCTTTAAAATCATTGAAATGTCCTCCAATCTCTCTAGTCTTTTCTCAACGTATATACACATCGTACACCATTAAAAGCTTTTAAACATTTTTGGAAAAAGCATTTAAGTGTATTTGTATAACTACTTAAACTCTTTAGGTCTGCTCGTTTACAAAAGTTGTTTGTAGATCAAAACACGCGCTAAAAGCTTCTTTAACTCGTAGACCGTCCGTTCGTCCGGCACTGATTAGAAACAGTTGTATCCTAGTTTTCTCCTATAAGGCGTAAAACGAGGAAAAGCGAGAAAAATTACCTTAAATTAACCGTTGACGTTTATTTAATTTTAATTAAAACTCCCATTTATTATTGGCGCTGGAAATTTCATTTATTTAATAGAAATACAAAAATATTTTTGAAGCTTTCTACTACTAATCAAATCTAAATCATTAAATTTAAGGCATTAATATTTAAAAGTCTAGATAATTGTAGTGATTGTCTCATTGAAATTACACTCTCATTGTTTCAGAGCAATTTATTTACTAAAATTATAGAATATTAGTCTTTAAATTCCTAATTGTGTTGAAATTGGGTTTTAATAGTAATATTACAATATTTAGTACATGGAATTACTTATTGGTAATTTGTAAACATACAGTTTTCTTATCATTTTCAATTGTTCACTTATCTGGAATTTAATTGAGTAACCCAAATTTACGAAGGTCAATTTAGGTTACCCAATTTGTTTAAATTTATTTTTCTAAAATTGTGTAAATTTTAAAGTTCTCCAAATTGTTTCAATTATTAATGATGAAAATGCTTATTTTATTGTCTCTGTTAAGTTTCGTGATTTTTTAGTTCCACTAGAGTAGTTGTAAATATTGTTTTGCCTTCCACTATTATATTTAATTTACGCTAAAATTTCGCTTTAATTCTCTTATTCGACTATATTAAAGTCAAAATTGCAAATTAACAGTCTATAAAATTCTAAACATAGATATTATAGTTCATTACAAGTGATGGAAAATAAATAACAAGTTTATATATTTATGTGTGTGTATGAAAAATAAAATAATAATAATAAAAAAAAACCTAATTCTAACCAATGTTACGACATGTTAGATATTCTATTTTCGATGCTATAACTCAAGCTATATAAATAAATTGAGAACCTAAATGATCGCATTAATAAATTCGGGAACTCGACTGGCTAAACTATAATTCAAGCCAAAACACGTGTTGCCGTTTTTTTCCAGTTCGATTTCTCAAAAAAAATTTATTCAAAATATATCCCCGAGTGGAAAGTATTCATAAACAGAGGGTTGTTCTCGTTGAAAAGATTTTATACGTTTTTCCCGTACTAGTAATAGTAATAATAATGATGATAATAAAAGTCGAAATGTCCAATTAGGATGATGATCATAACGACATAATTACGAGTATGACAAGAGTATTGGTATGTAAAAAGACTTTTTTCCGTCTTTAGAATCATGAGTATGTATAGATATGTATGCATTATATTTGGAGAAAGGAAAATGTACTTTATTGGAAAATTGGGGGATGAAATGATGAAGGCAATTTACGTTACAACATTAAGAGAGACAGAGAAAATACCTTAATTGGCTCAATTATCTGTGTTGCACTTGTGCAAGATGCGACAGTCTTTGTTATATAATAACAAGATTGATTTATCTCAATTTAGACATTAGTAAAATATATCCAAGTATGCAATAATTACGGGGTAAATTACAGTAATTCTCGGATTTTTGGGAGGCCAATTAAATTTAATGATTTAGGTTCGATTATCTCAATTTAATTGTACACTTTATACTGGAATTTTCTTTGTGAGAATCTAAATAATTATCGTGTCTGCGAATTGTAGACTTGTTAGTGAGTGAAAAGAGAAAGAGACAACTCGGGAGATATTATTCTGGCACCAAATTATTCAACTTATAAGTTCTTATAGCAACTTTGAAAAATATTTGGCGAATTTATAGGCTTCCTGGAGATTGTTTGAGCAAAATTTTAACCTCTGGAAGTTGGTCAAAATTCATAGGCGTAGTTAGATATTCAACTCTGGG
>JACDRP010000821.1:0-21731 GCA_013841185.1 Hycleus phaleratus | reverse complement strand
CTACATGGTTCAACTTTTGCTAAAAATGTTCATTAGGAGCCCCCTTATAAATCCTTAAAATATGTTACCAATCAGCCAACAATTAAATGGGTATTCTGTGTACTCTTCCTGTTAAAAGACTTGAGCTCATCTTCCCGGCGATAACAAAAACGACTCTCTACTTCCTCCCACATACTCAGCCTTCCGCCTCTTTAATATCGTCACGCTGCCTCACGTGTTGGCAAAACGATCTCATCGACTGGAGGTGATTTTTTTGCGTAAAACAACTCAATCAATAAGTCCCAGTGGAAAGTCAACAAAACGTTGATAAACTAGAACAACAAAAATTATCGTGTCTCCATAATTATCAATAACAACTCGACGAGACGTAGACTTAATTAAATTCTAACTAATACAGCCCAATATTCGTCTATTCCAACAATTTTCATGGACTTCAATCGACTGTTCAGACAGAAAACGTCGTGCATAACAAATAGGGTCGCTAAACCCATCAAAGGTACATTTCCATTTTTATCAAGTCCATTTGCTGGACTCCTCAGGGAGTTTCTATAGCCATTTTTTATGATAGAGGCTGTCGATGAAGACGCCTAATTTGATGATTTCATGTGGTGTTATAAAAATAAAAAAATCTCTTTTGGGCAAGATTCCAAACCGTTTCCAAATGAAGCTAGAGAGCTTGAATCACTCCAAGGCAAAACAAAATCTCCTTTTATACAATGTATTTATGATATTCGTAATAGTTTAAATTAATTAATCGAAATAGAGACTGTCTTCAAAAAAAAAGGAATAAAACTATCTGTCGCACCCTCTAAAATTTTCATGACATCTAATAATTTGGTCAACTACAATTCTATGTATGGTTACTACCGAAGCTCTTTGAACTTTAGACAAACTTCGCTTATCACTTACAATTAGTGTTCCTGAAGAGATGAATATGCATTTTACTAAAGAATTCTCAATTTTTTACTTATGTATACTCATATTTGATTCTTAAAAAGTCCGCCTATAAGGTGCATGCTCATATGAAAAATCTAGGACCATTCTCGAAGTTTGTCGAAGTTAAAAATATGTGCTGGACCAACTGATACTTGAAAATTTCTTGCTAACAGATAAAGAAGACAAGCAACGCATTAACGACTACGCTGCTTCTCTATTTCACTCTTGTCAACATCATGATTCTCATTCTTATTCTGACTACTATCTATCTTTCTCTACAATGCAAATCAAGTGGAATAGAGGATAGTGATTCTTCTAAAAAGAAATAGTAATGATCTTCATTATTCTGTGAATACCGGTCATAGTTTCAGAAATAATAGTATTGATTATTTCTATTAATACCTCAGGTATTGTTCAAAAAACGATATAAGTTTAAAGTTTACTACAATGGAATACTTTGCTAGTTTACCTAATGCTTGTTGAACGATTGTACAACATCAAAGCATTTTGCTTGACTATATTCTCGTCAATCTGATTGATCGCAGAATTCCTTCAATTCCTATTATTAATCCTATACGCTGTGACCGAAAACGCAAATAACATAAGTTGTGAAGTTATTTGCATAACGCAAATAACTTCAAAATTTCGAAAAATGCCGAGACAGGTAGCTTTTTATTTTTTAATTGGCTATTGTGGGGTCAAAATGACTCTACCACTTACCACCTCAACGAAATACCATCAACAATTTTTGTTAATTAGAACCCTTATTTTGGAATTGATTCCGTGGAAGAGACTTGTAAAAATTGTCAGGAGTTACATGAGAAAATTTTTGAGAAAAATCAGCATAGTATACAAAAAACGCAATACCTCTGAATAAGCATTATAAGCATTGATTTATGGATCAAGTAGGCATATTTGACATAATTATAGACAAACATGGCGGATTTAATGGTCAAAAATAAAATGAGAAATGTGGATGACTGCTAGCAATGGAAATGAAGAGCAGAGTAAAATTGGAGTGCATTTGATCTCTTTAATGGTTTGTACAATCTCCATCGCTAACAATCACCCAAATTTCTCATGTTTGTCAGTAATTATGTCAAATTTTCAACCTATGCCTACTTGATTTTTTAATAAATCAATGCCTGTAATGCTTACTTAGAGGTACTGTTTTTTGTGTATGCCATGCTGATGCTACTGCAATGACAGAAAATCTTTGAAACTTTAACAATTTTTTCCTCAAAAATTTTCTTATGGAACTCCCTACAATTTAATTTTCACATGTCTAAAAGCAGAAAAACGTGCTCTTCCAGAAAAAAATCAAAAATAGGGGTTCTAATTTGAAAAAATTGATGATCACGCCATTTCTTCGCGATGATCACTAATAGAGTCGTTTTGACCTCCACACAAGTGGACAATCAAAAAATAAAAAGTTGCTGTCACGGCGTTTTTAGAAATTTTGATAAAGAAGTTATTCGTTTCGGTCACACTGTATATGATTGAAATTAGTTGAATCGAAAAATATACAAGAATGCGAGCATTTATTTGAATGTCAGATTTGAAATTTACATCATTCTCACATATGCAACTGAATTTGAAATCCTTCAAAGGTGTGTCTTTAGAGGACAAAAAACCCGAAATATAGATTCAAAAATAAATTATTCATGCAACACATTGACTTTTCTCAAGTTTTCCGTACAGAGTTTAGTTATTTTTTACAAGAAATTTCACATTTTTTAGGATCATATAGGCATAATCCAGCTTCGGCGGCTGCTCGTTCTGCCTTCTCTCTTAAACGTTTCATACGCAATTCTTCTGGTGTCGGACAACCGGGTCGTGCTTTAAAATAATTAACAACTTTCTGCCATAATGTTGACTGTTGCTCTATTGTTGTTGGATTTTCCGGATCACTAGTAGCTGACATTGAATCTTCACATGTTTTTCTAAAACAAACAGCATTATCTGTCTTTTCATCTTCATGGAATTCTTTTGTTTTTTTATCTCGTGTTGATTTTAATTGTTGAATTTGTCCTATATCAGTTTTATCAAGAGATGAAATGAATGGTTCTTTTTCAGGGAATAACGGTGTGCTAGGCTGGAGATAATCCTCGTTTTTAATTAGTCTTTTTGTAGGCCCAATTTGACGGAGATTGGACTTATAAATTATAAAATTAACAAAATCGATTGGACTGAAGAGGGGTTTTTTCGAATTTTTAACAGTAACCGGAGGGGAATTATCCGACAAATCCCCATTTTTAACAACACATGTACTATATTTACGTTTCCCAGAAGAATCATTACTTTCATTGATAAGTTTAACATAAGCCCAACAGTCTCTATCAGCTCTTGGATTTTGTTCACAACTTTCTTTCGGACATTCCTTTACTGGTTCGGGAATATCTTTTTTTTCCAAACGTTTTAATGGGGGAGCTGATTGAACTGTAGGTATCGCTACTGGTGGACAATCATTGAATTGTATTTTTGGTAAAGACCTTGGTTCAACTTTCATATCTTGATCCTTCCTAATCGGACACTCTTCTTTGATGCATATTCGTTCCGGCTCCAAGACTGGACCTTTTGTCAAACGTTTAAACGGAGCACCTTCCTTCAACGGTTCAGGTTCAACAATTGGACATTGTTTCGGTGGAATATTTTGCAATTTCTTATTGCGAAGCGTCAAACCAGCATCGGCACGTGGTGGACAAGTTTCTTGTACACAAGCTTTAAATCGTTGCGGTTCTTCTACATCACCCTTATTCAAACGTTTAAGAGGTGCGCAATCTTTCGGCGGTTTCAGCTCACTACGCGGACAGGGTTTCACCGGGACATCTGGCAGTTTTTTACTTGCAATCGTTAAGCCATCATCGGCACGTGGTGGGCATTTTTCTTGTATACAAATTTTAACCGGTTCTATTACATCACCCTTTTTTAATTTCAATAAAGGTGCACTATCTTTTATTGGTGGCGGTTCAACAATTGGACATTGACTTATTGGTATATTCGGTAATTTTTTTGATAAAACTTGTAAACCTTCATCGGCACGCGGTGGACAAGCTACCGCTAAAGGACAAGGCCTCTCTTGAACAACTGGCGATTTCTTCAATCGTTTCAATGGCGATACATCTTTCAAAGGTGACGGTTGAGTGCGTTCGCAAGTTTGTACTTTAACATTCGGTAATTTTTTTTGTTTTATTTGAAGATTAGCATCAGCTCTTGGTGGGCACTGTTTCAACGGACCACACGATCTTAACGGTTCTGTTACGTCTCGTTTTTGTAAACGTTTTAAATCGAAACTAGTCAGAGTTGGTTGCGCCGTGACCGGTGGACATGCACTTGGTTTAATTTTTGGCAATTTCTTTTCAGTCTTTGGTGTACACAATTTAATATATTCAATACTTGCTTTATCGCTTGTTGTAGCGGAAGTATTGTAATTTTTCGTTGTTTGTGTATTAAACGAATCATTGACGTTTTTCTCGACTTTTGCAAAACTCAATAAATTTTGACGTGACGATTTGATATTTCTAGGACTATTAATAGAGAATGTCAATTTTGATTTGCTTTTAGCTTTCAATTTCTTTTCAGATTCTTCCTGTATAGTACAAATTCTCTTTATAGCACTATTATAATTATTATTATAGGTTCGTTGTAAAATTTCAGCAATTCTATTGCAGTTGGCATTAATCACAGGTACATCAAGTGGAACTTGACTTGACTTGATTTTTGAAAGAGGCTGTAGATCTTTAGCGGATGTTGTGTAATTCTTCTTATTCACATCAACCAATTTTCCGGTGGATTTCACGGTATTTACAACAGGTCTCGATGGTTGCTCGAAATTCTCTGCATTGTTGCTTCTTTTTGGATATTCGATAGATACCTGTCGGGATTTGCTCATTTCACCGTCACAATCAATCGAAATAGTACCGAACGGTTTTTGATTAGCTGGTTGTAAATGTGGAAATGTAAAACAACGTCCCTTTTCAACTTTTAATAGACTATTAAGAACATTTAAATTCGCGTCAGTTCTGATGGAATCCGATACCTGATACCGCACACCCTCTCTGAATGTATAAACATTCTCGGTCAAATTATTCTGCATTAATTGATTCATAAACTCTTCTTCCTCTTCAGTTTTATTTACTGTAAAGAAAATCCGTGGGATTTGATGTATTTGGACAATGCACGTCAACTCACTTTTGGCGTTATTGGCGGATTTGTGGATGTTTCTTGCATAATTCGGGGCTTGATTCAATTTCCATTTCAGTTGAGCTTGAGGATTCAACGAGCCTTTCATGAATTTGTGAGCGTATTTTAAATGTCTCTTCAACATTAGTTTCGTAGACGCGATAGTCCTTGTTGTTGGACACTAGAAATAATTGATAATTGAAGGAGAACCTGTTTATTAGAATTACCATAATAAATTACCATTCTCCAAACTATTTTCGAAGCAAAATATGCAGCCATTACGATAATTTGTTTTTCTAAAAATTAAACACCAAATTCGAAAATTTTTCCAATCCTTGTGACTTTTTATGTTTTTGTTTTAATAAACAAACAAATGATTTACAAAAAAAGCAAGACAGTTAGATTCGTAAGCTTAAAATGGGCAAATTATGGATACTTGGATTCCTTTGAAATCAATGAAAATGAAGTTTTAATAATTTCTAACGAAAATAGCATTTTCTAGTAAATGAGTCCGCGTTTCAAAGTTCACTTAAATAGGAACAATTAAAATGAAATTAAATGCTCGTATTTAAACCTTTTTAAATATTTATTCAAATTGTTCTAGGATATTATTATTATTATTTACCAATTTATAATATATGTATCTAGATGCCTAAGTGATTGTTTATAGTTTAACAGTAAGAACATCTCAAACAATGTGATAACAATGATAAGAATGACATTATTATTATTAATAACGAAAATCTGTACTTGTGAGCTAGAATTCTATCAACTTAGTTTAAGTAATTCAACCGGTTTAATTAAATTTCGATCAATATCAAATGGAAAAAGCAGCAAACGACACACAAATTAAAGGTGAATACATTTAAAAAATTTGCACTAAAAAGAATATCGGAATATTTTTTTAGAACGTAAAGAATGCTGTCGTGCCAGAGACGTACTTTGGTATTTGGTATTTTTCGGATTCGCCGTCAATTATATGATTCGAATCAACTTAAATATTGCCATTGTATCAATGGTGAAGGCTAGACCGCAGAATAATCAAACGTTAACTAGTGAATGTCTCGTTGAGGAAAATCGAAATATTCCATCGAATTTCACCGATAATTACCACGAAAATTTAACAAATCTACTTGTAAGTAAATACAATCTAAAATTTCTTATCGTATTTGAGTAAACAGTAGTTGAATTTGCGCAACTACCTTTTATTTTTATTTAAATTCGTATTAATTTAAACGTTTTAAAAAAATCACAATAGAATACTTTTGAACGTCAAGATAAAAATTCAACACAAATAGATGTGGATTCGTCGAAATTCTCATGGGATGAAAGACAACAATCGAACATTTTGGGTGCTTTCTTCTGGTTGCATTGGGTGACTCAAGTGCCCGGCGGTATATTGGCATCAAAATATGGAACGAAACGTATCTTCGGTTTTGGGAATTTTCTTGGGCTGTTTTGCTGTTTGTTCATACCAATGGCTGCGTATATGGGCCATATTTACTTGATTCTAATTAGAGTAATACAAGGTCTATTATGTGTAAGTTATTTTTTCTATTTTTTTCCTCCTCGGTAACGGTGCTAACGACATTCTGATTATTTATCACTGTGTCAATACTGTTGCTTAATTAATCTAAGTTATTGATTTATTTCTCTAAGAATATTATAAATAACAGAACTAAGCTATGATAATATCTTAAATTTTGATAAAAAGTCAATTTAAGTGTTTTATCACGATTTTAAGATAAGAAATTTATTTACTGTTTTAAATCAATTTAGATTTTGAAAATGTGTTGGATCAAATTTTATCAGGGATTAAATTACAAATTCTTGAAAAAAGATCAAACTTTATTCTAAAAGACTATTCTCAAATAGATAAACAAATTCAGTCGTTTATACTTCATCTACATTACAATAAATCTATTTTATTCAGCGCTGATGTAAAAAGATTTGGATTCTAGTGACGCAACGCCTCAATTATTGACCCAAAATAAAAATATTTTGCAAATCAATAACCTGCATTACTCTTTGAACTAGTCTTTGTTTACTGTACGATTCACAATCAGTAATGCAAAGTGCATTCTTATCAATAAATAGCCAAGTATCCGCTATTTTAGGCATTCTTTCCGTTAGCACAAAACAAAAACAAATTACCCTCGTGCTTCAATATCGCTCAGACAACTTTGGCAATGTCTGAGGACGGCGCTTTAGAGGAACAGCAAAATCACAAAATTTTTGAAGGTCTAAGTTTTAAAAAATGTTACTCATACTTAAGACTACTTTTTAAAAACATTTCAAATTTGTTTTTGGAGTTAGATTCTTGAATTTTTCCACCATTCAAATAACAATTATTAAATTTCATTACTAAATTGTCAAAAATTTAATAGTTTTGTAAATTTTACTGGAATTTTCGAGCTGAACTCTTCTAAGTTTGAATTACGAGTACAGATTGTGACACTTCTAATTAAGTAAAAAATACCACTTTTGGCAATGTCGCGACAAAATTTTGAACCAACTTCGAAACTAAGTCTCTAAATTTTGGACTAAAATTGCTAAATTTTTCTATTGGAATTAAATAAATCAAATGTAAGGAAAATAATAAGGCAGCAATTTACAAAATTATGATGTTTTCATTCTGCTAACACACCAAAAATATGAGTTTTTGGTTAATTTGCCACATTTAATCGATCAAAAATTTTATTTAATATAATTTCTTTTTTTCAAATACCAATTAGACTTTCTCATTAAAATTTTGCAACTGTAGACTACAGATTAAAGATATAACTAACAGTAATTTTTCTAAATCTTGTCAAAAGTGCATTTTTTAAATTTTGATTGTAACTACACAGAGAAAATTTTCAAAATTAAGTAGAACTTATCAAATATCGGAATTTTTCATTAAATTTTTAATGATGACACTTAGAATGCTAGAACGTTTTAAAATTAAACAAACAACTTTACTAGAATCTTGTTGATGTAAAGAGCTGATTTTTCAAAAGTTTCTATTAAAATCAAATAAATCAAAAACCCATTGCCAAAGCAAGGTAAAATTTCTCATATTAAATCAAATATTAATTAAGGCCGGCTAAAGTCCAGAAATAGAACAAAATCAAATTACGACTGACACACGATTTTGTTTATTAAAGGGGGGTGATGTATAAGAAAATGTTTGGCTCAGGGCGGCACCGATTCTTTCGACTTTCCTGTCGATGCCATCAAAATGTAATCATCGATACGACGAAAGAAAAATTAACACTTCTAACTGTAGCATTTTTGATTAATTACAGATTAATTATTTGTTTTTAGGGTTGTTGTTGGCCGGCTATGCACAATATGACAGCCAGATGGATACCACCAAATGAAAGGAGCAAATTCGTTACAGCTTACCTTGGTAATAATTCAATTAATTATTAGAGTAATTCTAGACTGGGATAACTGTTGAATAATGAATATTACAATTAATCTTCATATTCAGGTAGTTCTGTCGGTGCTGCATTAACTTATCCAGTTTGTGGCTTCATAATTGATAAATGGGGATGGGAATTAGTTTTCTACTCATCGAGTGCATTAGGAATTATTTGGTTCAGTGCATGGTGGCTCTTAGTTTATGACAGTCCAACACAACATCCACGCATCTCAGATGATGAACGTGATTATATTTTAAACAGTATAGGACAATCTTACACGAAAGAAAAGGTATATCGGACACAGAAAAAATCACTTACATAAGAATTTAAGGGACCGAAATACTACTATTTGACAGACGGATTCTCCGTTATTTTTTTAAATCTAAAATCCAGAAGTACAACTTATTAGAGAATATTTCAAGCTCCTACTGTTTTGTGGACATTTCAACTTATATTTATTTGTTTACAACAAATATGAAGTTTAATTGAAATCAAATTGAAGGAGCTAGGAACATTTTCAATGTTTCAAAGTAAAAAAATAATTTTAAATTAATTTGGCTCCTAAATAAATAAAAAATCGATCAAGATTACCGTTGAACCGTAAAAAATACAAAATCCTATAAAACAAGCTACAAATATTTTAAATTACAAGTCCAGTTTCATCGACATTACAAACGTTATAGTCTAGTGAACCATAAAATCAACCCTTGCTAGAATTGAACTGTAATTTTTGGAATTATCAGATTGATGAAGGTTTGATTATTGGATTATAGGCACCTGTACCGTGGAAACATTTGATGACATCGATACCGGTATGGATGAATATTTTGGCACAATGGGGCGGTATCTGGGGACTATTTACATTAATGACGCACACACCAACCTATTTCAAATTCATTCACGGTTGGAATATTAAGGCGGTAAGAAGGAACAATATTTGTACTTTTTAAAACTTTGTGTGTGTTTATTGACAGCAAAAATGTTGTTGCTTTCAATCGAACGTTATAAGTTTAAACGGAAACTAACAACTCGATTCTATCGAATTGCAATCAAAACCGAAATATTGGAAAAAATTAATTGAAATATGTCTAGTTGAACATGTCTATAATACCTGAAAAGTCTGTTGATTTGTTGGCTTAATTCACGTGAAATTTTAACATTTATTATCTCAAAAATACACATAGCTGCAATTAAAACGAGTATTCTTCACTGTTGTCTATTCACTCGGAAGTCATCCTTTAATCAACTAATTAAAACTTGGTCAATATTTCTTCGACAAATTCACCTGACAGCGGTTTAACTTAACTCAGGATTGCACAGGCTTTTCAGGATCAAGGACAGCATAAATCTATTGTGACTTGTCGGGGGCTCAGCAAACAAACCCGAAAGTTGTCTCATATGTTTTTATTTGCACCCATTAGTATCGTTACAGAAATAATAAAGAATAATACGTGATGAACTTTATAAACAAGTTGTTTTACAACACCTGAACTTTGACTTTAAATTTTCAATATTTATTGTTACAAAGTCGTTTTTTTCCAGACAGGATTACTGTCAGGAATGCCGCACGTCTTGAGGATGCTATGGGCGTATATCTTCGGGCAACTCGGTGATTATCTACTAAGATCGGGTAAGATGTCGAGAACAAACGTCCGGAAACTAGCAACAGCTAGCTGTAAGTTGCTTTAATTACAAAACTTCCGATTTATCATAACGCCTCAATTCAGGTACAATCGGTGAAGGTATTTTTATGCTAGCATTGGCTTATTCTGGTTGTGATCATATATTAGCCGTAATCTTCTCAACAATATCGGTCGCTTTAAACGGGTCCGTATCGACGGGGCCTTTAGCTTGTATCGTGGACATCAGCCCGAATTATGCCAGTAAAGCCAATTTAAAAATTATTATTATCATTGTTAATCAAATCAATTTTAGGTGTTATATTGGGACTTGTGAATTCAGCTGTAGCAATGGTTGGATTTCTCACACCAGTCGTTGTCGGTTATCTCACCTTTGAAAATGTATAACTTTTTTACTATCACTATTTTGTTTCTAAATCTAATGAAATTCCAGCAAACAGCTCAACAATGGCAGAAAGTTTTCTGGGTAGCAACAATCATATCGACGACAAGCGGTCTATTGTATGTAAGGTTCGCTAAAGCCGAATTACAACCGTGGAATTCACCGAATTTCAACGAAAAACAACACGAATCTGAGATGATTAGTATGAGTCAAAAAGCGAAAATTGAAAAAAACGATGATGAAACAACCAACAACCAGAAAGTCGACGTTTAATTTATTTAAAAAATAATGGATTAATTTAATTCTATTTAAATATAACAATAGAGTATTTACAACAAAAACCGTAATTTAATCTATCCGGCGCCTCCACCAATTTTCGCACAGACTTCGATAATTTGTTACATCGATAAATCAGTCGGATATAACCGATTTTCTCTAAACACACCATACTATTTTCAAAACACCTGAAGTTTTCACGAAAATAAATTAATTTCAGAACGTATCGATCAATACAGGTAGTAAAAGGTGAAACTTTTCTAATTAATACGAACAATTTTATCAATTTCCAGACCGTAGATCGTACTAATAGTGGATGTGTATCATCTAATTAATTGATATACAAGACGTACATCTTATGATAGACACCACCTTCACTAGTAATTAACCTAATTAATTATTTGAAATGTTCACGATAATGAAATTAACATTCGCATCCGATTTCTGATTGGTGATAGAGGATATTTTCAATTTAAACGACGCGACTTTATTATCGAAATTCGTTAATAAAACGAATCGAAAGTAATTTAAATATCTCTAAATTTACATTCTCGCTAGTTTTTTTAACTGTTCGAGATTTCTATTTATAATCGAATGCCATACGAGAATAGCCACAATTGATTTATTTTCCATTTGGATTTGTTTACAAGCATAAGTTGTTGATGATGATAACAGTAGGAAATTGAGCCGAAATTGGATAAACTTCCTTATGATCGTGAAGTCAATTTCATTGTATTCAAAAAATAAATAGAAGCGGTATTTAATATAACAGGCATGTTTAATTAATAGAAATTTCAAGTTGTTTAATTTTCTCAAATTTGCTGAAGGCTAATCGCTTTGGAAATGATGGTTTATATTGGAAAATGTTCGGGGGAAATTCGATTTTCAACGATTGAAAACAAATATAAGACTGCGTACGTGAACAAATATGAAATAGAAATGTTTTATAAAATTCACCAATGTAATTTAATTTCTAGTTTTCTATTTATACAAGATGAGAATCGGCCATGAAACACCAGAAAACAAACAGAAACCTAAACAACTTCATACTTGTCTGTTGAATATACCGACTTTGTTTTTCATTTATATCGTTTTTATTATTGTTGATTACATCGAAAAAATAACAATAACAATTCCCCAACGAAAATATTCACCAATTGCGATTTTTGCAAAGATTCTCGTATTTTTACTGTTGGCTAAATTCTAGCGCAAGAGCAAAACAGACGCACCTTGTAAATATTATAGTAACGACGCTTGAGACGCTTCAGTTTACGATGCGATAGTGTCGTGGGAAAAGGGGCGAAATATTCACCACTTTTACAACTTTTACAAGTTTTGTAGAAATATATCGACTACAATGCATTAGACGACAACTTAGGTAATTATTTTTAAAATTTTATTGTTAAAACTAATAATAAGTATAGTTTCATTGATAACCGCAAATTTCCTCATTCTTATCGAATTATCGCAAGGAAAAAGATTAATTTATTACAACTCTTCCAGTTAAACGGCCACTATAACAACGAATTTTATAAAATTTACGAACAATGTAACTTTAATTTTCAAGTTTATTTATACAAGTGGTGTCAATTATGGAGTGTGAATTGTTTCGAAAAATTGGCAAGTTTCTTACTAATTACACCTCTGATAAACTGCCTTCTCCAACTACTTAACCTTAACAACTCCAGTAACAAAATGATAAAGTTTAGAAAAAATCTTGCATTATTCGAAGTGTCCGCAATTTGAGTGATTGTGGCTATTTCTGTGCAATTTTTCCTTTAGCTTCTTTTCAAAAACATGAAGTTTTTGTTGATAATTCTAATTTCTCTAATAGAAACACAGTGGAAATAAGTCTGTTGTATCGCCGGAATTGTAGTCATATTGTATTCTTATCAAATATGGCGGTATCAACGAATTATTGTTGAATTGTAAAAATTTGTACAAAATTAAAACCGAATTTTCAATAAGATCATCAAATAACACCATCATAAACATCTGCTTTGATTGATTCGTGATCGTTTTCGGACTAAAGTAGATCATTATAAATCAATCAATCAGTTCCTATTATATCAAAACAAACAGAGAAATACGTACACGAACATTGATTTTATAATAATTATACTTGATGGATTTCCATTCGAACAAGTTTAATTTTATTGACTATTGATGTGTAAAATTTCAGAGATTTCAAAGTGTACAAAAGCTGAAAATTCTATTACAGTTAACTTTATTAGCTATTATAACAAATAATTGAGATACGTTGTCTTACTAAATCTCCAACGATCAAGGTGATTGCAGGAAAAACATAAAATCAAGCCAATTATAATCGCTTCAAACATAATAGCCCTTTATAGTTCAAATCTTACCGCACATCTACCCAAATGTGGACAGCCACGATTCGTTTTGTAATAAGTTGTAAACTAAGTGGAAAATTTCAAGGCACTATCGTCTAATAAATCGCATCATTCGTTTGACTGATGATTTAGCGTTCAGACATCACGACCATCACTAAAGGCTTTTTTATTACCGAGATTGGATAAATTGGGTCGACAGATTGGTTTCAGACTGACAGATGTATAGGTTGTCGACCTTTGAATTTTGACAATAACTCTTATCATTTACTCAACAAATCTGCGAGTTCTCAATGACGGTTTGAAATTGATAATTAACTACCTGGTGTGTTTATTCTGAAATTTAAGTTTGATACGATATTGATTTGTGCGTTAAAAAAAGCTCGTTCTTGTTGAATATACAAAAACTTGTAGAGAAGACTTCTTATTTGTTTGCCCCACTTACATTATCCTAACTTAGTCGTTGATAAGGCTTTTTTTAGTGTTCTTTTTCACAGTTTATAAACTCAACTTTCTTTTTAGACGAAAAAAAAGGGTGACAGTTGAGTTTTTAGAAAAAAAACTACTTTCTTATATTGGCACTAACGAGTAGACACACAAATATGTAATTAGCCAACGTCTCTTGTTATTTTTACTAGAGCTGTTCGTTAGTTGTGATATTTTAAGGTTTGTGGGAACAAAATTTGAACCTTGCAGCTCATCGAGAAGTTGATCAAAAAACGATCGTTCCTAATGGTGTCGCTGTTTTGGAAAACGAGTCGTACACGCCAAAGGACTCATAATGACTCAAAGATGCTCCCAACATTGGTTTTGTCCCGGCTTTCTTAGTTTTATTCCGAAACGGGAAAACGTTTCCCGTTCATTCTAGAATGCAATGGCGAGAAACCCGAAAAGTATGTGGAAGCATCATCATGAACTCAGATGAGCTGCGAAGTTCTAATTTTGCTAGGATAATCGTCAGACAAGTCGCTATAAATCAAAATATTCAAATATTGAAAGTTGTATCAATTAGAATCGTTAGTTTATATTTAATCGCTTCACAGAACAAATCCACATGTTGTTCTGGAAATGCTATGGCAAAAATAGAATAGGAAGTAGTGTTTTTTTTTTTAATTTATTTCAACGGAAACGGAATGGAAGAAAATGGAAACAAAATGAATTAACCGGTACAAAAAAACTGCAAGTAAAAAGATCAACTTTTTGGCAATTTTCCGAAAAACACAAGCTTACTCATTTTTGGGGGATTTACTAGAAAACGCTTCTAATTTGCTACTCAGGGATTCTAAACTAGAAGTATAGTTTGAAAAGTAATTTACTTGAGATCATTTTAGCAAAAATTTGAAAAAAGTCAAATAACTCTGATTCATTTAAGGATGCTTCCAATATTCTTTTTTTTCATCGCTTTATTCTGGAACAAATAGAAATATTTTGCGTTTATCCTGGAATGCGCTGGGAAAAAATAAAAAAATATTATTACATTTTGATATGGTTAGTTCGTTTTCAAAAACCGCAACGTAATCTAAAACGAGCGCTTTTGGCCAACTTTCTAGGGCACTGAGGTTTGAATCTGACTAAAACAATCTTCAAAGAGCAGTCCTGAGTAAAAATTAATGAAAAATAGGGATTGGCTAAATTATCAAGACCAATATAAAAGAATATCACCAAAGACATACTATAAAATTGTCCTCTGTAACTGTAACAATCGGTATTTTTCAAAACAAAAAACTCTCAGATACTCCATAAAACGTTTCTTTTAATTTTTCGGAAAAGTAACAAGCTTGTTAGGGAATTTCTTTGAGATTTTAAGTTCTTTAAATTTTGCAAACAACCAAAATATTAAATAGTAGAAATTTGTGGACGAAAAACAGGTTTTCGAACTTTCAAGTTTCAACGAATACGTATTTGTTGAATTTTAGAAATTTTCGTTATATATCCGTTTAAAAATGCATGGAAACAGAAACGGAGCTCCCAAATTTTGCTAATTGCAATTTGAAACGGAAACTAAGATCCGTTACGCCTTTATTGGGGATAATATTGCAAATATAATTTTGAATCAAATGTAAACACGATTTTTTTATTATAAAGAAATTACAACAGGAATTCAAACCATTTCCATTTTACAGGAAGTTTGGAAATATAAATGCGTTGATCCCTAATTAGGTAATTCGAATACAAACAGATTATCTTGACTGGAAAATTGTCGCATTTCTGGCAAGGTATTATTCAACCCCATTTGTAAGATAAATCAGCCGCTATAAATTGTACAAAAATAGAAATTTTCGTGATAGGTCAATTCTCATAAAAACACTTTATACTTGCAATTTAAAATCAATTTTCTTCAACAGTAAAAAATCACTGAATCAAATTACATACTCGTCCCTCCATTCGGATTATTATACGACATTTTCCACATTATTTGAACGAATTTTTGTTGTTTTGGAATTTCATAACGATTCTACCAACAATGTTAAACACGCTTTCTTTGGTTATCGTCTCTTTTTCTATATTTGCATTTTGATCATTTAATTTACGATATTATTTCTACGTAAAATAGGAAAATTTACATATTTTTCAGTTTCTAAACAAAAATTTATGCGATAAGGGAGTGTTTAAAAAGTAACGAAACGGTGCGTTTTTGTAACGTAAATCAAGAAGACGTATGTAGCTTTGTTTGAAGGCATTTTAAACGAAAAAATTTCAACTTTTACGATAGATTAAACCCGAACTAGAGGTCTTCGAAAAGGTAAAGATATAAATAAACTGACGAAATTTTAAACACTTTCGCTATATAAGATTTGTATTGATGTATGTTATAAACAATCCCCACAATTCACTAAATTTTACCCTATAAAAATAAATATTTATATAGTAAACACAGAAACACCCATTCCGTACATTTGTATTGATTTTTGATCGCTTTAATTTGAAGAAAATTGAAAATTTACCCTATATGGAAGCCACATCAAAAAAATACCCGTTAATTATCATCAATATGTAATTTAAGTTTTAATCAGCTTATAAAATTAAGCCGATTATTGTAGAGTTGAGTTATTTGAACAAAAACCCCATTGGCCCATTATTACAATATTTCTTCCCTTAAGTCCTTGCTCTTTAGTTTTATTTACGTCAATTTCTATTTCTTGCAACCATTGAAAAATAACAAAAATTAGAAAAATTAACGGTAACGTTAATTACATTTAACAAAAAATTGAAGTTTTATCTGACTGTATAAATCAAAGAACCGATTGAGTAGGGGTAGTAACAAAAAACGATCCGACTAAAAAAAGATTAAAAATAGAAAAAACATTGTTAATTTCTACTGGTAATTAATTTCTATAGAGACAAGGGTTGTTCACCACTCACTATTTGTAAAAAGCCGCACACTTTTGCCCCCGCTAGACTGCCATCTAGGCACGATTTGTACGATTATTACTTTTTTACACGAGAAATTTCATTCCAACAAATAGTTTATCGGCAAGAAGAGTATATTTCTTAAATTTTGGTAGAAATAACCGATCACAAAGAGCGGCAATCGATTCTCTTGCGAGTTTCAGATAATCAACTTCAATAAATGTAACAATTTAGTCTCGATATTGAAGCGAATATTTTATGTTCAAATAAAACTTCACTATTGACTCTGAAAAGTAATCATATTCGCTCGGTTTTTAAATCGTTTTAAATGTAGACAGGTAGATAATTGGAAACGTTTATGAACTTGTTGATCTTTGATTAATTTCCACAAAGACAAAAAAACAGAAAAACAAACTTTTGATAATTGTTGGAAACATTAAATATTATTAAACATTTTCAATCTACAGTACGCAATTAAAGTTCATATCAATGTTTCAGCTAAACTTTGTTAATTTAATGAGGACCAATTTTCAGGACAATTTCTTATAGCCAGATGAATCAGTGATTGAATCATGTTCATACAAAATATTTCTAAAAAGAGAAATTCACTCGAATTATTGAAATGTTAATTTAATTTCGCATCTGCTGAATGTAATTCATTCGATATATGCCAAAATGTTGGGAATTAATGATTCAAAAAAAGGCAGATTAATTTTAAATTCCATCGCTTCTACCTGAACAAATCGCTATTTAAATTGTTTATTCCAGCAAAATATTCCTAGTTCTCATAGCAACGTTTATTACTAAACGATTTGAAAATTATTTTAAGAATTGTGGATAATTCAGCTTAGCAAAATTACAATTTAATAGCTCAATGGAAAAACCGCTTCAAGAAGCCGAACGAGAAATCGGTAAAAAATGTAGAACTGGGTCGAACGGCTTATCAATTTTTTAATGAAAATTCCAGTTTTCGGGCTTGTTTCAAAGAGAATTCCAAGATCCATAACAGGAATTTCGGAATTTTGTAAAATGTGGGAATTTTGAGTTATAGATGGAAATCTAGCAATACCTATTTTGTTTTTTTTCTCCCATATCGCAGCTCAATTGTTTGCATAATGGGGTTTAGTGGATAGAAAAATTGCATAAACTTTCGAAATTCGCGAGAAGCTTTCAAATCACCGCTGTAGTTTATCGGAAAATTAAGAAAAATGGTAAAAGTTTGTTGAAGATTTTCTCTAACAAATTTTCCCATGATTTTTCCTGAAATTTAATATTTGTCCACCATGTATAAATTCTCTAAAAAGATGACATTTAATTCTCCATGTTTAAAAATGTACAACAAACTTTTGTCAGTCTTAATTTCCCGAAGAATTACCCGACCGGGTGGAAAATTTTCTGTACATTTGGAAAACTCTTTTGATTCGCTATCGATTAAACCCCCCTTGCAAACAAACTGATGTAAGCTGAAAATTTGACAAGCAAATACTTTTAGATTTTCGTCTGTAACTCAAAATTCCACATTTTCCAAAACTCTGCAGCTTGAAATGGTCTTTCAAGCAAGCCCATAAGCTTGAATTTTCATAAAAAAACGAACGAGAAATCGTTGGATAAAATTTTCACCTTTTACCGAATTCAAATCCGGCTCCTAAATCTAACAATGCAATGATTTTCATCAATCGAATATGCCCATAAAACAATCAAGAATGACTAGAGGATCCCTTTCTGGCATTCCTGGCAAAACGACAAAACTTGATCGTGAATGAACGTTTATGTTTAAATAGTAGTTCTTTTCTATCGATTGGATAGAACTGAAAAAAAGAATATTTATTCCAAATTTATGTATTTGCAATAATTTGAAAATATAAACCAACGTCACTTATACAAAATAAAAGGAAGAAATAGTAACCAGCTGATAGTAGTTTTCCTGGATCCAGTGACAAAAAAAAATTACAAGAAAAATTAAAGCCGTGTGTAATTGATTTAAAGTAGTTAAAAGCAGTTTTTCATCAATTTTCCAATACGCTATGAAGATCAATTTTTTCTAAAATATTCCCTGCGGACTACTCTACAAATCCTTAAAATGTTTTCCAAATCGTCGGATACAGATGATCTACCAATCAATCAACTAATAGTCGATGGATTTGTGTCGAATTTTTTTGTTCATTTTTTTTTTAATCCAATAACAGTTGGGAAAATTTCGAAATCTAACACATAATACGATTTCTTGTTCTTCTTCAATTTATTTAAAACATCTATTCAATATCTTCCATTCGTTCAATCCTATTCTTTATTAATACCCGTCCTTTGTCGGGCGCTCAGATTGTCAAGGTGTCATTTTCCCCTGATAATAGTTAAATTATGTGAACTCAAAAAAAATTCAATATTCAGACGACTTCTCTTGGCTAATATATGAGACGAGAAGATCTGAAATCCAAAGTGCTTCTATTCTGTCACACATTTTCCCGAGATTTGTTCAATCAACAATATTCGCTGGATATTGACAAAAAAAATTCTTTCTTTTGAGAAAATTCCATTATTTTAATGAATATTGACTTTACCCACAATCGAAAATTATTCTGCTCTTTATTATTCAGTTTAAACAAACAATTTGTCCTCACTAGGGTAAATTTACGGGACTGATTATAAATCATGTGTAAAATCAATTTTTAACTTGTTTTTCTTCACGTTGAGGTTGAACTCTAATTGACGAAAACAGAAATTGTAAATTCAAAGCACAGTAAAATTTGCGAAAATCAGTCAAAAACCTGGAAAAACCGTGGTTTTTGTTTTTCATCTCAAAAACAGTCAATCAGATTAGCTTTAACTTTTTTATCACGTAAGAATTTGCCTCTTTTAGCTCCTGAATGTTTTTCGATAGAGCTTGAATTACAGTTTTTGTAAATTAGGCGCAATCGTGTTAATGTAGGTTTAAAACAATTATACGGTATAGATTTAGCTGTAAAAACTGATATAAATCAAATTATTCATCGGATATTACTTTTTGTTCTTGGAACACGCAATTCAAAGTGTCAATTGCTACTCGTTTTGTACCAAATGCCACTATCTTGTGAGTAAATCTAGAACATCTTAAGGATTTGCAGAGGAGTCTCTGAGGATCATTTTAGCAAACTTTGACCCTCGAAGTACAAGAAGTTAATAAAAAACGCGATCTTCTAAAATAGCTGAACAACTCAAGGAAATACGTATTAGAAGCACCATCAAGTCATTCTGAGCCATTTAACGGGTATAACTTGTTTTTGATAACCGTGGTCTGAAACGAAAGTGTTTTGACCAAATTTCGATTGCATTCGAGGCTCGAATTTTACTAAAATGATCTCCAGAGATACTTGAAATATTTTTCGAATTGCTCGCAAAATAATGGCAATTGCCATAAGAATTTATGGTGCGAGATGGATCACTTGCTATATAAAAAATAAAAAATCTGCAAATATCATTCAATAAAACAGTGTTGAGCAAGGTTTCTCAGCTTTGCTTATTACAGGCCTGATAATTTTAGAAAGAAATGCGAATTTTGGCCGCAATGGCGCTCGAAACCTTAACAAAAGCTTAAGATTTACAACGCCATCTAACATTAGTCAAGCGCAATAATTTTCACTAGAGTTCAATCAATACGCTAAAAATTTACTGTGATGAATGCTTTTACGAAATGAATTAATTTCAGACAGTTAGTAGAAGACTGTCTAACAACTTTCAGCTATAACAACAAAGTTTCAGATAGACATAAAGTTATAAACATAATGACTGTTATCATAAAGTCTTCTACTGAAATAAGAGACTTGCATAGCACCGATTTGTCTTCTCATTCATTTAAAAACGTAAAATTACGCTTGATTTATTCAAATATTGAGAAGAAAAACAGACTATAGACAATTATGTAGTACTTAAATCTAGAAACGTTTATTTAACGATACAAAAATAGAGAAACTTTCTGTTTTCATAGATTATTTATTTGAAGAATAATCAATAATCATTTATACCCCATTTGTTTATATATAAAAAAAACTATTAGATTAAGTTAAATAAAGTCGCTGGAACAAATAAATAGCGCATCATTTGATTTAAAGCTTACATCAAAACTTTGTTGATAACGTAACCATACGAATCGTTGGTCGCAAATTTGAATTTGTAGAATGTACAAATAGCTTAAAAGAGTACAAAATTATACGTTTTAATTATAAATTTACATCTACATTTTAGTTTTGTAAAATCGAACAAAAACACCAATATCAAGTTTTAATTTTTTTTAATTTCTTTATTTGTGTTTGATAATTTACGTCAACCCACATAAAAAATTTAAAACATTTTTATTTAAGACAAAAAACAAGATTTAAATTCGGAATTACTGTTTTTGTCTTTTTAATTTAAATTTGACTCTAACAATTCATCGGTAAATTTCATATGACTGTTGAAATTTAATTTCAGATGACTGATAATTTCTAACTGAATTCGTTTTAACCCTAGAGAGCTAAAAATCATCCTCTGTTGTTTATTTACTAGTTTAATTTTGTCAAGTCACGTTTCTCATAAGAACTTTTAAAATGTCAACCGTTCTAATGAAAGTCATCAGTTTAGCATTGATCCAAATATTGTATTCTGGTACACAATTAGGACATTTACAATTGGATTAACCAATATAGCACATTAAAAAAGCGACTTAGAAGTGTTAAAAACTATAAATTCAGGTTAAGCCTGCGATTATTTATATTCAATGTTGAGCTTTAGCAAAATTTGCATACCATAAACGTAGAATTTGTTCTTTTCATTTAATTAACAATACAAATGCGAGGACTCGATAATAAAGAAAATTAATTAAACTACAAGAACGATATAAATTGGCGCATACTAGTGTTATAAAATCTACGTAGTTTATTACGGAAAAAGTTATTGACATTGCATTAGCATGCAACAATTTCTCCATAATAAATTATACAAAACCTGAATAATACGTAAGATGATTTGTTTAAGGGTGCGGTTTAGTTAAATAGAGCTGATTCAAAACAAGATAACTTGTTTATTTCCCAACGGATTTTAATGTTCTAAACGGTATTTAAAAGGGCATTTCAAGAAGGAGGGANTTCCTCACCCAGACTAGTTCTCAGTTTTATGTCGAGGAAGATTCAGATGGCGCTTGAAAGGTTGTTGCCAATAGTTTTAACGAAAATCAAAAGCGCGGGGATTTTAAATT